>JZLH01S0358863.1:49083-68550 GCA_001188425.1 Eucidaris tribuloides
ATTCCGCTTAGAGCACTTGCTAACGACATTCTGCCATGCGCACGATTGCTAACGACATTCTGCCATGCGCACGACGATATGGCAATCGACGGCTGACTTACTAGCTAAGTCTGCCCTTCATAGACCTAGAATTGATGTACATATTAACACCAACGCGTCTGAAGAACCCTGCCACCATGTAAACTACTACAATGTTATATGGCAATCGCGGTGGGATCGATCTGAACACGGATGATATCTTTACAATATACGTAAACACGTAAACAAACAAAGGATCGATCGATCGATTCTTAATCGATTGTTACTTGGCAGAGCGTACACTGGGGAAACATTACACCTGCTCAAAGTTTTGACATCGAGCAAATGTGGAGTTTGTAATAAAACAGTAAATGTTCATCATTACCTTTTTGAATGTTGTACACGTAGATACATAAAACAATGAAAAGTATTAGAATAAAAATTAAAAATATCACATTTCTCTCGAGACATTTTGATTTGCGTCGACCACTCTAAAGCTCACCATATTATAAACTTTGTAAAAATTCCTAACATGTTTCACAAGACACTATTTATAAAAAGCACTCATTGTTGAGGTAAAGATGATAGCCGTAGCTATGCCGACTTTTTATCATTTGAGTACGAAACTGTTGTAACAGCTTTCCCTCCAGACATTTTGATTTAACTCCACCGACCTAAGGTTTATCTCATTATGTTATAACATGTTTAGTTTATAACTATTGTAAAGATGATAAACGCTTGACCAACCAGGCCCAACATTACATGTACCTTGATCAGGAATGATCTAGTTGATAGACAGGCCGTGTGAACCTAGCATTAAACACAAGATACACTCGCATCGCGAGATCAACAATCACCACCACCAAAATTCCAGAGAATGTGCTCTGCGTCAAGACCTTGATTACTGAGAAGCTGAAGGGAGTTGATAGTGTGACCACCACAACAGATATCTGGAGTGAGAGGAAGATGCGTGGTTACCTGGGCATTACTGAGCACATAATGAAGAAGATGCAGAGGAGCGCAACCTCAGATTTTCATCATTTCATCACTATGAAACCTGAATTTTAACAAATTTAGCCATATACACCTTTCTTTCAATCTAATAAATAAATCTTCCAAAGACTTTTTGGTCTAAACAGGGTTGGCAATTTAAATCAATGGCAATTTGAATCACTCATGTTTTTTCATTCATTTTGTATAAAGATCAGGGATTTGAATCAATAAGATCAATAGAATATTGATTTTAATCACGATTTAAATCATGAATCATCCCATCAACAAAAATCGCATATATGTTCACAAAGTAGCTAAGTACAAAAACTTAGTGAAATCATCTTTTTGTCCAAAAGTTTCTCTATATTATTTGCATAATTGTGTTATTAGCAGTATGAATATGTATAATTTAGTAATATTTATCAGTTTTATTTCATTCTGTTCAGGTATTATAATTTATGGTTTATATTCAATTTATGTGTTGTGTTTTATGCTTACCTTTTTTTCATATGTCATACATGTATTGCCATTTTATTCTTGTATATATTGAAAAGTCAATGCAATTCAGCCTTTGGCTGCGACGATGAGTTCAATAAAATATCATTTCTACTAAGCTGTGAGAGGATCACAGGGAAACACACCGGCGAGCACATCTGCAAGGCATGTGGGGATGTTATGAAGGAGCACAACATTGACAGACTTTGTCATCACTGACAACGCATCAAATATGCACAAGGCATTTACTGTCTCTATCCCACCCGAGTACGGCGAATCTGACATCTAAATTAAAGAAACATTTGTTTGCATCATCTACAGTCAGCTCAGACATTAAAGAAACACATTAAAACATTGTTATTTCAGCACTGTGTAATACATACTTTTTCATACTAATTGCACAATTGAAAATACCGGTAACGCAGTTATTCATAATTCGAAATCTTATGTAATGTAAATAATATAAAATCTGTTGTGTATGTTTTGTAACCACACATTATTCTCATTGGCTTCCTGTGTGGGGCCTAGTGGCCTCGAACGCTAGAGCTCCTGTGAGTGGCGTGCCTGGGGGCCGCCGGGCCTCACCCGGGTGGAGCTGGGAGTTTTAATGGGTGGTACTAAAATCGAAAACTCAAATGATTTATTATGATTTTCAATGTGCATTTGAATATGTTTGAAAAATTGCACAATATGTATGTATATATTTATTATTTATGTAAGTACCGTAGTGTATGGACTAAGCACGTCATGAGCTCTTGCAGTACATTCAAATATATTTGAATAGTCTCTTGTGCTTCATAAAGTTTATATTATTATTATTTTGTTACTTGTATTTTACGTTTCTATTATTTCCCTTTAATTCAGTTTGATATTCAGTTATGTTAGTTTGGAATTTTGTTTGTCAGCTATTTTGGTTACCATCTATCATCTCATTCCTCATGTCAAGTCACCTGTCACCTCCACTCCATGATTTCCATATTCATCAGGCGTGACCATGCATTCATCCCCACACCTGAGTCTTCTGTTCTACATTCATTATTATGTAATCACCCCAGGTCTTTACCATCCCAATCTTATCTTTTCTTATTGGTTGTTTTATGAATTGGGTTCTTTCATTTTAGTTTGTCCCTCCTTTGCCTTTACTTTTATTGGTTCATCTATGTTTATTTTAATATATGAATTCTTATGTTTGTTTTAATCATTCTGACAGGGCATAGCAGCCCTGATTGGTCAATTAATAAATCAGAGTACTACCAGACTTCTTCTCAACAAGTTGTGTTTTCTTTTGCATCTGAGTTCCTGCTGTGTTTGTGTGTCTCCCTGTGCTGTGTTTGGTTGAGGATTGAGATGAACATTTCATACTTTATTATTTTTGTTCATTTTCCATCCTTACATTATTATTATTAGTTAGAAAGTGATGAAGAAATGAGCAGTGAGGGAGAAAATGAGGAAGATCATGTCATTACTGACATAGATGATGGACAGATGTGGAAAGACCTGTCAAAGGATGAGACGGAAATGGTGAGGGCAACCCTGCAACAGCAATTGCCGACACACAGACAGGCCTGTCCTGGTTTGCCCACACCTTACAGTTTGTAGCGGTTTCTCATACAGGATTGTATATGATCAGAGCTTGGTCACCGGTTTGTTTATTTTGATTACCAATACAACTTCATTAATCAAGTTTGCTGGAGCATTCCTTACTTTGTATATTCAACGATACCTTTTGTGTTTGGGCTTCAACTAAAGGTGTATGTCCGTTTTGCCTGCTACCCTGTAATTTATTACATAAAGACAAAGTACATGAATTTACTTTATAATGGAATCACTGTGAGTTTCTGCTAGATTCCATCGCATTGCTTTATACGGGGGGAATGAAGAGGCTGACTTACATGTTAATACCAACGCGTCTGAAGAACCCTGCCGCCATGTAAACTACTCAATGTTATATGGCAATCGCGTTCGGATCGATCTGAACACAGCTGATATTTTTTACCATATACGTAAACACATTAATCAAAGGATCGATCACATCGACCTGCCCAGAATATTTGAAGTGATTCTTAATTGACTGTTACTTGGCAGAGCGTAGACCGGGGAAACATTACACCTGCTCAAAGTTTCGACATCCAGGAGATGTGGAGTTTGTAATAAAACAGACCATGTTTATCATTACCTTTTAGAATGTCGTAGATAACATAAAACAACAAAAGTATTGGAATCAGAATTTTAAAAAATATCACGTTTCTCTCTAGACATTTTGATTTGCGTCAGAACGTGCACTGAGGCAAATAGAACATGGGGTTTTTTGAGACGGAATTTACATGACTGTGCAAGGAGAGTTAAGGAAATGACATACAAGACTTTCATTAGACCAATACTTGACTCCTGTTCAACAGTTTGGGATCCCCACATGCAGATCTTGATAGATAAACTGGAGGCAGTACAGAACAGAGCGGCACGTTTTGTCCATGGGGGATTACTCTAGCAGCATCACTGCCAGGAAGCAGGTGCTGTGCTGGGAACCACTGTAACTGCATCACTTGCGGGTCACCTACCCATTCCGGTGCGAAAAGCTCTGCGTCTGGTCCGAAGGGTTCTACGGAATTCACTTTCTACAAGCTTCATCCCAATGGCTACAAATGAAAAACTGTGACAAGTACTCATTCATACCAAGAACCATCCCAGAGTGGAATGCGCAGCCATCGGCAGTCAAAGACATTCAAAACAAGGACACATTTAAAACAGCGGTTCTGCACAGCATCCAGGAGCAAAGCAACGAACTTCAACTTCTCTCACAGCGCTATTAACATCTGCGCACCCCTGTCCGGTTGGCCCCTGCATTGGGGTGTTGGACAGTATTTCTGAAGAAGAAGAAGAAGACTGTTCTACAGCTCATCATATTATAAACATAAAAACTACTAAGGCATCACAGATTTATTACACTGGCATTCTAGAAGGGGTTCAGAATACTAGCATTCCTGATCGCATGCCTACCCTATTCCCGGCACGGTAACATTCTGCATGCATCGGGAATGGACCAATTAAGCCTCTATTCATCACTGGGAGAGGATTAAATGGGGCATTCTGGAATGCCCTGAGTATAGCCCTGGAATGCACGGATTAAATCCATTATATGCAAATTCAATGACATTGGCGCTATCGTGTAGGGAACAATAGTAGGCTTTAAGCTGGCATTCCGGGAATGATCCTGGAATGGGGGCATTCGGACGCGGCTAGAATGGATAGGCTTTTAAGCTCGTGTTCTGGGAATGGTGATGGAAAGAGGTATCGCGCTGCGGCCCAGAATGGGGGCAAAAAGATAAGAAGGCATCTGAAACCCTTCTAGAATGCCAGTGTAATAAATCTGTGATGCCTAAATGTTTCACAAGAAACAAATAACCACCCATTGTTGATATAAAGATGATAGCCAAAGCTAGGCCGACTTTTTATCATTTAAGTATGAAACTGTTGTAACAACTTTCCCTCTAGACATTTTGATTTAAGTCGACTGACCTAAGGTTTATCTCATTTTGCTATAACATGTTTAGTTTATTACTATTGTAAAGATGATAAACAAGGATCGTTAGACACTTTATCATTTGAGAACAAAGCTGATAAAACATCTTTTTCTCTAGACACTTTGATTTATGTCGACCGATCAAAGATTTATCTCATTATGTTAAAACATGTTTAGTTTATTGTTGATGATGACGGTTGCGACTGGGCCGACGCTTTATCATTTGAGATAAAACCCATGACAAAATCTCTCAGTATGACTCGCATATCGTTTTAATAGCAATGTATTTTACATTCTGTCCGTCTGTCTGTTGTGGCGTGTGTATCGTCACAGGCGTGGTGGTTGAAATAAAGTATCACCAAGCATAATAAATTGCAGTTTTATGTTTATTTTTAATGAATAAACCCATAACATATGATATCACAAGTATAACTTATATTCTATGAACACAATACATTACACTAATAGTCTTTTCCACTAAGAATCTCTGTGCTATGTCAACAGTATTAACAAGACGGACTGTTGCGATGCATGTGGAAAGAAGGGTACTTCGCAACATGTTCTCGGTACATATCCAACCGCTTTATCTGGCGGTATGTATACTTCGAGAAATAACAATGTCCTCAGAGCCAAAGTAGAACCTGTAGAGCAGCAAGTTGAATGCAACAACGCAACACAACCCGCTGGTACCACCAAGCACTTTATTTCATTTGTGAAGGAGGATCCCAGTCAAGGTCTCACAGTTCCAAACCAAGATCAAGCATACTTTCTTCAGCTGATGACCGGCAGGTTAGGTCTGATTTGGACGGCAAAGGCGGCTTTTCAGAGGAGATTTCAGTCATCGCATTTCGACCAGACATCATTGTATGGTCTGAGACGGCAAGGAAGTTATCACTGGGGAATTGATGTTGCCGTGGGAAGACAACATAGATGAAGCCCATGAGAGGAAGCTGACCAAGTATACAGAGTTGGCAGCAGAGTGTAGAGATAGAGGGTGGAAAGTTCTTTGCTGTCCCTTTGAAGATGGCTGCTGTGGTTTTATTGCAGATTCTTTCCAGAAGTGGTTACGAGATCTTGGTTTCAACAGAAAAGGGGATCAAGTCTGTTAGCAGAGCACCCACAGAGGCAGCAGAAGCAGGATCATCAAGGGTGTGGTCCAAGTATTTGCAGAAGGGCAGAGAGCTTGAATGTGATGATCCATATTCAGATAGAGAGATGCAAGCTACTTCGCTTGAAGGAATGAGTAGACCGATTGTGTCAGCTCAGTTGGTAGAGCATCCACCTCACAACCGGGAGGTCAAGGGCTCGAGCCCGTTCAACACCCCGCGCCTCCCGGCCGCGTCAGACCAAAAGACGTTAAAAGATAGGAGTTGCTGCTACCCTGTTTGGCTGTTTAACGATTTAAGGAATAGAACAACGTCAATCTGGCGCTGCTCAGTGGCTGCCGGGCCCACGATCAAATGGGCAAAATGACTTTTCGGAGGATTTCCATTTCTGATTTCTGTTTCGAATAAAATGTGGATGATGACGATGATTATTATTGTTATCATTATCATTATCATTATCATTATCATTATCATTATTATTATTATTATTATTAATGGAAAGATGCAATTATTTGTTTGAAGGAATGAGATGATTGAACAGCATCAGACGGTTGAGGGTAGAGTTCCCATTTCGTCATCTCAAGCTCACTAGCAGGAGGTAGTGACTTTAATTCACTGCTGCCCCCCCCCCCCACCTCGAGGGAGTCTTGATTGCAAGAGGGCCAAAACTGCTCGTGACTGGTGGCAATCAACTGATGATCACGCTGGTGAAAAGCACATGGCAATTCCATCTGGTCATTGTGTACATTCAACAACAACAGCAAGTTGCTGTTCAGCAGTTCTTTGGTTTTGTTCAAAATTTCATCTTCGGGATTCATATTGAGTAATTTTCATCAATCTTGGAGATTTGCAGCATTCTATTTGTATATATCGCTTGAGGTAGCCGAGGGATAAGTGCAATGTTTGGAGAATTCATGACACATTTCATTAAGGCCTCGCGGGCATGGTCGTTACAGCATCACAGGTAAATTATCCTCCAGATCTGTAAATAGCGGTATAATATTCCCATCTTGGACATTATACTTTTCTGGCTGCGTCTACACCTCAGGTTTGTGAGTTTAGCTATTTCTTTATATGTACGACTTAAATTCTTACAAGCTTGTTGCCAGGGATGGCATAAAGGATACGCCATGTGTGCGCAGGGAGATGTCAAAAATAAGTAAGACGTCATCTTTACTGAACACAAGTACCCGCAAGTACCCACTTCATGGATGGCTTTGATGACTATATAAGAATGGCATTATTATTATTACCATCATCATCATCATCATCATCATCATCATTATTATTATCATATCATCATCATCATCACCATCATCACTATTTTTATTATTACCATTATCATCATTATCATTATCATCATAATCATTGTCAGTATCACTATTATTATTATTATTGATATTATTATCATTTGAAGAGGCTTTTGGGAACGACAGTGAAATACCAGCTGCAAAATGCCACCTAGTGGAACTCTACCTTGAGACAAGCCTCAGCTGCCCTCGCCTTAAGACAATAACAAGAAGAAAAGATTACTGGACAGCCTTGACCATGAAAATGTCAAGTTCTACTCCAAAGAACAAGCAGGACTCGAGAACTAGCAGGACTCCATAAACTAGTCCAAATTCTGGACCGCTTTTTGCAGGTCACGGATGAAACACAGAGTGATAAGAACGTGACTTGAAGCCAAAGTTCATGGCAAAACCAAAACAGAGACGAGTGGTTTCAGGCAACGACAATAACACCATAAATGGTGAACTGAATGTGTATTCTGAGCTCTGCAATGAAGACCCCTTTCTGCAGGTCACAGATGAAACACAGAGTGATAAGAAAGTGACGTGAAGCCAAGGTTCATGGCAAAACCAAAACAGAAACGAGTGGTTTCAGGCAACGACAATAACACCATAAGTGGTGAACTGAATGCGTATTCTGAGCTCTGCAATGAAGACCCCTTTCTGCAGGTTGCGGATGAAACACAGAGTGATAAGAAAGTGATGTGAAGCCAAGGTTCATGGCAAAACCAAAACAGAAATGAGTGGTTTCAGGCAACAACAATAACACCATAGGTGGTGAACTAAATGTGACCTGTCCGGTCGAAATGAGACGTAAGTCGCAAGCGCAAATTCCGAGAAAATGACGGTAATAGGCAAACATGGTGGAAAAAAAACAAATTTTGTTTTTTGTAATTTTGGAAGATTTGAAGTTTGAAGAACAGGCTGTTAAAATTCTAAGTGAATCTGACCACTATAAGTGTGTGAAAATGTGATTTTATTCAGACATTGCAGGCGCGTGCCGTCAGAAATGGGACTTACACGAAAGTGAACGTGTGGGACTGATAATCCGCTTGATGTCTTTTTTTTATTTCAAACTTGCTGTTGCACCATATAAATGAACATGTAAACACATTCCTAACATTAAAAAACAAACAAAATAAAGCAATGGGATACTAGTGATAATCAAAACGACTTATATCTATCAGTGTTTGGAAATTGAGTTTTTACCCGTAGGCCTACTATAACCGAGTTCAAACATGTCGCGCGATATATCACTTGAAACGCATATTAAATTCGTTTTTCCCTCTAAATTTCTCCACTTGATTTCTTCACACACTTGCACAGAATATAGTTAGAAAAGTCCGTTATCAGTGTGCAAAATTCCCCACCGATCATTATTCCAAATGTAGCGTTGCTAGGACATATCTCGTACTCCCTCGATGTGCGTAGCATGAAATTTACGCAACATCTTTGGAACGGCGATTTTCTCTAAATTTTTATCGTTGCTGTGCGACTGACTAAAATCCAGGGCTTTAGACCTGAATTGGGCGTTTTTCCTTCTTTCAAAGGTATAATATATATATCCAATTGGAAAGCTGGGAATGTAGAATACGATTTACAGAAAATCTGATGAATATGGCCAATAATGTGATCTTAAAGTCTCAGTTTCGACAGACGGGTCAACAATTGTGTAATTCTGCGCTCTGCCAATGAAGACTTCATGAACTTAGTCCAAATTCTGGACCGCTTTTTGCAAGTTGCGAGATGAAACACAGCAGTGACAAGAGTGTGACATGAAGCCAAGGTTCTGGGCAAATACCCAAAACAGAGACAGAATGTGTTTCAAGGCAAGGTACAATAAAAACCATAAATGGTGACTCAATGCGTATTCTGACTCTTGCAAAGAAATACCGTTGACGACTGAAAGAAATTGGTACATGTCAGCCATCAAGAGACTGAGGACGACCGCATACTGTAATCGCTGAATATTTGCGGGTGTTTATTTTCGCGAATTCGCGACTTACTGAAAACCACAAATTTTTACTTCCTGACATTTCTGTACAAGATGAATGTAATGCAATAAAATTCGAAAATAAAGCCTCGGAAGTCGCGATTGAAGGTAAAGATCGCGAGAATATGTGGACACGAAATATATGGCGTGTACAGTAATGATAATATCAAATGGTACCCGGGTGCAACTAGAATCTACCATTTTGTTAATTTATTTATTTTTTCGCACTGGACCGCCTTTCTGCAGGTCACGGATGGAAATGGCAGGGGGATAAGAACGTGACTAATCCCTTCATAGTTCCTAGGTGTACAGCGAGCTGGCACAAATCCACATAGTTGTCAATGAAAGCCCATCAACGACATTGCTTAGCGCCATCATTGATGGCCTTTCTGACTCACTGAAGGAACGTTTTGGTGGCATTTTTACCCGTGTAGGATGTCAAGATTGCCCTAGCCTGAGACAGGCATACTGCCCGTCTCCTTAAACAAAAGAAGAAGAACAGATTACTGGAAAGCGCTTGACCAATGACTGTCAAGGCTCTCTTCCAAAGAATGACAGGACCCATGAAATGTCCAGAAATTCCGTGGACCGCTTTTTGCAGTCACAGATGAAAACAGAGTGATAAAGACCGTGATGTTAGCCAGGTTCAGGCAAAACAACCAGCAACGAGAGGTTTCAGGCAACGACAATAACACCATAAGTGGTGAGCTAAAATGTAAATTCTGACTCCTGCAGAGAGATATCTGTGGACAAAGGTGGAATAGAAATTCCTGGTACATTCACCGTCAGAGACTGAGGAGTACCCCTGGGGAAACAACTACAAAGTCTGCCATTTTGTAATTTTTTTTTTTTAGGCCACTGGAACCACTTTCTGCAGGTCATAGATGAAACAAAGGGTGAATAAGAAACGTGACCATCCCTTCACGTAGTTTCTGTGTGACAGCGACTTGCACAACCACTAGTTGTCATGGAAGGCCGTGCCATCAGACATTGCTAGCCCATCATTGAATGCTTTCTGAAACTTCACTCAAGAAGCGTTTTGGTGGCGATTCACCCATGTAGGAATGTCAAGATTCCTGTTGGAGCACAAGTTGCAATGACGCTTTGGCGACGCAGTTTATCTGGTGGCTGCAGTTTTTCGGATGTAGAGGGGCTTCACATGGATTGATGACAAGAAGTTGCCATAGCACTGAAGGAAGTGCCCGATAATTTGAAAATCAAAGGTTTGTATTTAATTGCTTACTTTATTTTACTTTCCCAAAATACTTTTGCAGGCATATTTGTTTGCGTCCTGTTTAATACATACAGATGGCTTTCCACCTCCAGCACATGAGAATACCATATATGTACATGCCTAAATGGCATGTAATAATGTACATGTTCACGTTGAAGAGAAACAAATTATGTGTTAACGTTAAGGGGGGGAGGAGGATACAGAGGTAACAAATTGTGGGAGGTTAGTGTTTTATTCATTCAAAATATACATAAAACAGTAATATTTCATGGAACCTAACTGATGTTAATTTCAGCAGTCAGGCAGTTTAATTGTAAATCAAATGTTAGAATACAGATTTTGATACAGCTTATCTTTCACTGTAGGATGAGTTAGAAAGACATGTAAATGCAAAATTATTGCATTTATCCACAAAATGAACCAATGTCTGTTTGTTTACATTTAACGTCCTGGAGTTTCTGAAGACAAGGATTGGAGAAGGTTACACTTCCACGTCTATTCCAGGCTTCTGACAGTGATGATGATCCAAAATGTCTAAAATACGAGAACAGCAGGCGCCAAGGAGAACAAAGTTCATGGCAAAACCGACAACGAAACAAGAGGTTTCAGGCAACAACAATAACACCATAAAGTGGTGAACTGAATGTATATCTGAGCTCGCAAAAGAAACGCCCTTTCTGCAGGTCACGGATGAAACACAGTGTTGAAAGTAATGTGATGGTGAAGCAAAGATTCATGCTAAACCAAACCAGAGACGAGTGGTTTCAGGCAGCGACAATATACACAATAAAATGGTGAATCTGCGAAATTTGTATTCTGAGCTCGCAAAGAATATATCTGTGACGAATGCAAGAATTCTCTCAGAGGCTGAGGAGACTGCATATGATGATATAAATGGTACTCTGGGGTGCCAGACAAGAAATCTACCATTTGTTAATTAATTTTTTTTTTTAGCCAGTGGAGCCGCTTTACTGCAGTCATAAGACTGAAACAAAGGGTGATAAGAACGTGACATCCGCTTCAGAGTTCTGGTGTACCAGCCACTGCACAACACTAGTTGTCAATGAAAGCCCATCAAGACATTGCTAGGCCCATCATTGTGCCTTTTCTGACCTTCACTTCAGAGCTTTTGGTGCCATTTTTACCCATCGTAGGAATGTCAAGATGCCATGCTGAGCCACAAGTTGGGGCAATGACGGCTTTTGCGACGCCAATTTATCGTGGTGGCTGCAGTTTCGGATGTAGGATGTGGGCTTCACATGGAATTGATGACAACATAGTGGCCATATGCCAAAATGAATGAGCGTACCGAAATCTGAAATCAAAGATTTGTATTTAACACCTATTTACTTATTATCTTTCCAATAGCTTTGCACATAATTTGTTTTGCTGTTGTTAATACATAACAGAGGCTTCCACTCCAGCAAGCAGAAATACATACATGTAACATGCTAAATGGCATGTAATAATGTAACATGTTCATGCTTGACAGAAAGAAAGAATTTATTTTTAACCTTAGGGGGGTAGGATACAGGTAAATTGGTGGGAGGTATGTGATTCATTCAATAAAACTCATAAAACAGTAAATATTTTCATGGAACGTAAAGCTGATGTTAATTTCAGCAAGTCAGGCAGTTTAATTGTAATCAAATGTTTAGAATACAGATTTTGAAGTACAGGCTTGTATCTTTCACGTGTAAGATGAGTTAGAAAGCCAATGTAATGACTAATTAATTCATTTTATCCCAAAATGAACAATGTCTGTTGTTTGAGCATTTTTACTCGGCAGCGATTCTCAAGACAAGAATTGAGAAGGAACCACTTCTTTGCCCTGCCTATGGCGTTCTGACAGTAATGATGTATGTCAGCTGTCCAAATCGAGAACATCAGCCGCAAGAAAAAGACAAGAGATCAGGCAAAACCCAACCGAATAAACGAGTGATTTTCAGGCAACGACAATAACACCATTAGGTGGTAACTGAATGCATATTCTGAGCTCTGGCAAAGAAGATATTCTGTGACGAATGCAAGAAAATTCTGGGGAGGTACATTCTCCTGTCAGAGACTTGAGAGACCGAGCTGGGAACCACCTAGAAATCCACCATTTTGTTATTCTTTTTTTTTTTAGCACTGACCCCTTTCTGCAAGGTCATAGATGAAACGAAGGGTATTAAGAACGTGACTATCACTTCCCCTAGTTCCTGGTGCACTGCGACGCACAACGCACTTTGGTCAATGAAATGGCTCATTAAGACATTTACAGCCAATCATGATGAAGGCTTTCTGACTTCAGCTACAAAAGCGTTTTGTGGCATTTTTTACCCATGTAGGAATGTCAAGATTTGGCCTGCTGGAGGCCACAGTTGGCAAATGACGGCTTTGGCGACGCAGTTTATCTGGTGGCTGCAGTGTTCGATGTAGGATGGGGCGTTCACATGGATGATGACAACATAGTTCGAAGTTGAAATACAAATAATCTTCATTCATTCAATCGCACTCTCAGAACAGCTTATCTTTAATGACAATTACTGCTATTTGTTTATAACACGGACTATACATCTTGTCCTTTCTTTATTCTTTTAAGTTTTGTGTCTAATATAGTCAGTGTCCGCGTATTGATTTTTGATATTTAATTCTTTTCCCCTAAAACGAAGATGCATAGATCCGTTGAAGTAAAAACCTAGCCCTTTAATCATTAATTACTGTTAGTTAGATATCAATCACATTTACATTCTTCTCTACATATTTTCATTATGTTTTCTTTTATAACCTATTATTTAATCTTACTCTCATTTTTCTTGATTTAATTAAAATAATTAATCTAATTCTATACGTTCGCTGATTAAGTATACAAACCTTTGTACTGGTATTCGTTTCTTAATTTTTTGCGCTTTTGTTTCAATTTCTGCATAATTTTGCCTTAAGCTTCACTACATATGTTAATGTATTTATTTGATTATTGTTGATTTGTTCAGTTTTGTTTGTACTTTGTCTTTGTATTTATTGAAGTGGATCCCGTTTTAAAATCAGCATTTTTGCGGCAATGGGCTATCCACCTATGAATGGAGAATGAATGAATAAATTTAAAATAAATAAATAGTTGCGATAGGCACATGAAGAGCACCCGTAGTTTGAAATAAAAGGTTTGATTTAAACGTCTTACTTTAATTTACTTTCCAAATAGTTTTGCACATATTGTTTTGCTGTCGTTTAATAGATACAGATGGCTTTCCACTCCAGCAACGAGAATATCATTATCGTAGCATGGCTCAAATGCATGTCAATAATTACATGTTGATGTTGAAGAAGAAACAAATTATGTTAACTTAGGGGAACAGGATACAGGTAAAAAATTGTGGAGATTATGTTATTCATTCATGATATACATAAAACAGTAATTATTTTGTGGAAACAAAACTGAAGTTAATTAAGCAAGTCAGGCAGTTTAATTGTTAAATCCAATATTATGCAATTTAATACAGATTTGATACAGGCTGTATCTTTCACTGTAGGATGAGTTAGAAAGCATGTACATGCTACTAAATTAATTCATTTATCCGCAAAATGAACAAATGTCTGTTTGTTTGACATTTATAACTCCTGGAATTCATTGAAACAAGGATTGACAGAAGGTTACACTTCCACGTCTATCCCGGCGTTCTGACAGTGATGAATGATGTCGCTAAAAATACGAGAACAGCAGCCGCAAGGAGACAAAAGATCATGGCAAAAACGCCAACAAGAAACAAGTAGTTTCAGCAACAACAATAACAACCATATAGTGGTGAATTGAATGTGGTATTTTGAGCTCTGGCAAGAGAAGACCCCTTTCTGCAGCTTCAACGGATGAAACACAGAGTGATACGAACGTGATGAAGAGCCAGGGTTCATGGCAAAACCAAACAGAGAACGAGAGGTTCAGGCAACGACAATAACACCAATAAGTGGTGAACCTGATGTGAATTTGATGCTCTGAGAAAAAGACACCCAGTGAGCAAATGCAAGAAATTCTGGTAGTGCATTTACGTCAGTGGCTGAAGAGATATAAAAAATTGTCAGGTGCATTACACCTCCTTGCCGACGTCCAATGACGCGATGAAAGTGCGTTTAGCGCCAAAGCTGCCACTCGGGTATGGGGAAATCCCCTACTGTAAAGCGGGATTTGGTCACATGCGTAGTTGTAGGAAACGTTGGGGGTTTTGATGATTTGTAGGGGATGTAGGAGTTTTTGAACAACATTTTCTGAATATTCGTAATTTTTCGCCCATGTAAATCGCGATTACATTCGTCCATTCGTCCATCTCCGCCGAAGAAATTGTGATCAATAATTTGCATTTCTAAGTATTTTTAGGGAAAACATAGCCCTTCTCAGGCGAAAAAAGTCTATTTGTAAGAGAAAACATCGGTTTGTATGGGAAAATATGGTTTAATTAGGCATAGGGGAAAAGTGGTGTCCTGTAGGGGAAAATATCGATGTGCGTACGGGGAAATCAAAATTTTCAGTGTAGCCCTGGTTCAGCCACTGTGGCCTTTTATCAGACCCCACAGAACTAGCGCTGGGTGTTAAGATCTTTTCTTCATTGACACACTTTCAAGTGTTAAAGGACCATATTTGAGCTTTAGAACTACAGTCCAATCTGGCATCAGTCGATGTCCCATAAGTCGAATAATCGGCCCAAGTCGAAGTTCCTTTACTATCCGCAGTTCCTTTACTTTCTATTGATTTTTGACCCCTATAGGTCGAATTTCGTCCTAAGTCCGAAGCATTTTCTATAGTCCAGAAAATTCGACTAGGCAGAGTTGACTGTATTGAGAAATGTCACAAACATTAAACATATATGGGTGTGCATAGATGCGCACGTAGGTTCCAACATGATAACCGAGGATCAGAAAACATGGTGTATGTGCATGCGTGATGAGCATAGCGTATGAGAATGGCCCAAGGGTCCAGTTCTGTGTCAGGACCAATGTAAGGACTGTTGGACTTACTGGGACTGCTGGGAGCCTTACTGTGACATGCATGTGCATGCACCCAGTTTTCTACACGCTGGTAAGTTTGCATGATCAATGCATACACATACCTGTACTTGCCTTTTGTTTCAACGAGTTAACCGTTGGAGACTAAGTAATATTTGAATAGAGCTCGCTGGAATACACAGACATGCTGTTTTAAACAATACAGAGGTATCTTATGCACTGCTATAACTTTAGCGAAATGACATATGTAGATTATCAAGCGGTTTGATGGGTGAAGAAAAGAATGTAAAGGGAATGGAAAAGTATGACTTGGATTTGAACACAGTTTATTGAACATAATATTATTTCAACCGTACTTCAGTTACTTCAGTCAGACAGTCTCAGTTTTATTATATCACGCAATGTTTATAGATCCTCCACTGAGTTATAGAGTAATCTGTTACATTTTATTATTCGACTAACTGGCTTTACAGGTAAAGGAGTAAACGTTAGCTCAAAATGGGCAAAATCCCCACATTCAACTACCCGTTGTTCTCATACTTACTTTTAATAGCAGGGCAGTGTGTGTGTTGTCTATGAAGAGACCCAAGGCTTATTGCAACTCTGAAAAAAAATAATAAATAATGGTACATTCTTATATAGCGCATAAATACCGATGAGATCAGTCTCTTGTGCTTGGATATATTACCCTTGTCAGCTGGGATAATTCCACCTGGCACAAAAATGTGCACAATTTCACTCCGAGAGTTATGGATGATGAAAATGAAAAACATTTTCAAAGTTAAACAATTTTGTTGTAACATTATGAATACTGTCCCATATGGAAAAATTGAGACTTATCAATATGCGGAAACCAACTGTCCCTCACGCTGATGATACTCAACGCAGCAAGCAAGAACTTGGACATTGCCGTTTCCACCCAGCTGGCCATACCTCCTGCCTGCGATACCTCTCCGCCCCGCCAAACTCGCTGTTGGATTTCTGTTTCCATCGGCGATGGACACATGCCTAGCCGGAAGGCCACGGGATCTCGGTGGCGACAATATCCATGCAGGCTGCCGATATCGGTTCCGGTGGATGCGGGCTATAGGTCTGGACAACATTGATGACAAAGTATTAATATATCATTAGATGGTCAGTGCGACCTCAGTTACACGCCATCAAAATTTACTGATCTCGCTATTCATCTGAACATGGAATTACGCATTCAACTACCAGTACTTCATATATACTTATCAGATTGTTATCATAAACCACAGACACCTGCTGGTACAAAGGGAAACAATACAATAAGATCATTTGTGTGGATTTGGTGTATTATTCAGGTAGCAACGGTATTACCCCCCGCCCCCCCCCCCAGGATATTGCTAGCAAAGGACTCTGTGCATATCACTTCAATACCTGCTGGCTACAAAGGGAAGCAAAATAATAAAGTGTCACTTGTGTGGGGTTTTGTATATTCAGGCCTACATGTAATTACCCCCTTCCCCAGATATTGCTACAAAGTGACTCTGTGCAATATCCTCATACCTGCTGTACAAAGGAAAGCAATAAGTAAGTGTCAGCTTGTGTGGGTTTTGTAATATTTCAGGAAAATTAATTTACCCCTCCCCCCCCCGCCAATAGATGCTACAAAGGACTCTGTGCATTATCTTGCTTCAATATCAGGCCATAATCACTTATCTGATGGCTGGCTGAGCAACAAGGCGGATAGCAGAGGTAGGACTATTATGATGAAATTTTCCTTTCTTTATATTTAATAGATATGAAAAATTATATACCAAAGTTGTGTTTAGAGGGAATTAAATAATGATTTGTTATTGTTTTGTCAAATGTTATTTACTTTGTTTCATGGGTTTGTCCAATTGGAATGCATGATTCATATGAGGCTGCCGTTAGGTAAATGGCAGACCAAGTAAAACGACACTATCCATTACAACACGGTTCCACAGACCTATAAATCGAAAAGGGTGCCTATGAAACGGAGGGTCTGACGATCGAGCATCCAATAGACTGATTAACTGAATGGGGTTTAATAGACTGATTATCAAAAATGTCCACAGACAATCCGTCTAGGAACCTTTTTGCCAATCAGCTCATGGACCCTTTGTCTATCAGACCCCTTTCGTGGGTTATCGGTCCATCAGCCTCTTTTTGAAAAAATCGACAACTGGACCCTTTTGATAATCACACTATCAGAACCTTACTGTTAGTGGAAAATTCGTCAATCGTGCCTCCTCTATAGGATTTCCTCCGTAAACTACCTCTCAAAAATCGCCTGACTATTACACCGATGCTTGCATTCATTCATTCATCGGCGTTCAATCAAACCGTTTGTATCGCTATCACATCAGTTTTGATTGACCGCGCCTCGAGCAAACGCAGTCAAACCGAACTTATTGTATGTTACGTGTATTATGAATGATGGATACGACAGTTGGTTTGAACGCATTCGGGGCTCTGAGCGGGTCAATCTAAACCGTCGTATAGCGATACGACGGTTCGGATGAATGCCGACGAATTTGCTGACTAATACGTTACATGTAATGCTTTCAGGATGGTCGTGAACTGAAATCGACCGGGGGCTTGAAATATGTGATCCAGGTAGGCCTCTATGTACGAAAATGAGGCAAAAGATTTACCCAGAAATACACACGCAAACTCAAAGATGCATATGGTTAATTACAGAAAACAAATCAAACTAAATGGACACAATTGGAAAAGTCGCTCCATTTCGATAACATTCTAGAATCAAGTATTTGTGTTTTTTTTTTGCTGTAAAACACTATATTTAAGCGAACATGAAACTTTCGCGAATAGGAGCCGCGACGCCATTTCGCGTGCAGCAAACGTTTGCGAATTAGATGACGCATAAAAAAAATTGAAATATTTGTTGACATTTGGCGGGAAGAAGCATTTGGTGTTTAACTAATAATTATCAAAAACTAACTTTACAAAAAACAGTTTGGTTTAAAATGTCTCTGAACAATTGTTTTAATCAAATGTAGAAGTGCATTGGCGACGTTGTATAGTGATCCCCGCGCACTATATCTCGGTCATTTGACTGTGGTATAGTAACACGGCTTGTATATATATTGGCATAATAAGCTTTCGCGCGTAACATTTTACTGTCGCGAATCTCGACTCCCTCGCACAAATTCGTGAAGTAAAATGCTCGGGAAAAATTTCTGGTTTGACAGTTTGAACTGTTCGAGGGTCGTACTGGCTAACCTTTCACGACAATATTTCCTCCAATTTGTGTGCATTTATTATCAGAAACTGCTGTGACATTCAAATTTGTTGTGGTACTTTTTCTATAAGTTGAAATTAAACAAAATAACATCTGTAACAATATTTGGACTTTTGTCTTCCATCAGACGGGAGAAAAACAAATAAGAAAAAATAATAATAAGTAATGGGCTTGTTATAAGTGTGGCTTTCACCAGCAGTATCTCATAGCAACTTACACGTTATTATCACCCCGGGATTACATTAATTCAATCAGCACTTGTAGTGCTTACTCTCCACTCCATGGGGAGTATTCCAGCCAGTTCCGCTATATTACAAGGGTGCCACAGCAGGGCCTGATCCAGGTTTCGGATTGGGGCGGGGGGCAATAGTGAAAAAACGTCCCCTAAATTGTTGCGCGCTCCATGCGCACAAATTTGTAAGTGCAGAATTTTTGCACACAAGTGTGCCGAAAAAATTGACAATTTTGGTATGGTTTAACACTATGGTTTTATGCGCGCTGGTTTAATGGTTTTATAGTGCTTTCCGCAATGCTTTTTAAAAGATATATTTGCATTGGCATATATGAATTTTTGAAATTGTCAAATATTAAG
>JZLH01S0358863.1:73010-89135 GCA_001188425.1 Eucidaris tribuloides
ACCGTCAGAGACTGAGGAGACCCTAGGGAAACAACTAGAAATCTGCCATTTTGTTAATTTTTTTTTTAGCACTGGACCCCTTTCTGCAGGTCACGGATGAAATGCAGGGGAATAAGAACATGACTATCACTTCAGTAGTTCCTGGTGTACTGCGACTGCACAACCACTTGTTGTCAATGAAAGGCCTATCAAGACATTGCTAGTCCATCATTGATGCCTTTCTGACTTCACTCAAGAAGCGTTTTGGTGGCATTTTCACCCGTGTAGGAATGTCAAGATTGCCTGCTGGAGCCACAGTTGGCAATGACGCTTTTGGCGACACAATTTATCTGGTGGCTGCAGTTTCGGATGTAGGATGGGGCTTCACATGGATTGATGACAAGATAGTTGCCATAGCACATGAGGAGCGCCCGAAATTTGAAATCAAAGGTTTGTATTTAATGTCTTACTTTATTTACTTTCCAAATACTTTTGCACATATTTGTTTGCTGTCTGTTTAATACATACAGATGGCTTTCCACCTCAGCAATGAGAAATACATTATATTGTACATGCCAAATGGCATGTTAATAATGTACATGTTCACACTGAAGAAGAAACAAATTATGTTTAACTTACGGGGAGGGGAAGGATACAGGTAACAATTGTGGGAGGTTATGTTTATTCATTCAAAATATATATAAAACAGTAATATTTTCATGGAACCTAAACTGAAGTTAACTTCAGCAAGTCTTGCAGTTTAATTGTAAATCAAGTGTTTATAAATACAGATTTTGATACAGGCTGTATCTTTCACTGTAGGATGAGTTAGAAAGCAATGTAAATGCACTAAATTAATTCATTTATCCACAAAATGAACAATGTCTGTTGTTTGACATTTTTAACTCCTGGATTCTTAAGACAAGGATTGGAGAAGGTTACACTTCCAAGTCTATTCCAGGCTTCTGACAGTGATGATGATCCAAATGTCTAAATACGAGAACAGCAGCCCAAGGAGACAAAGTTCATGGCAAAACCCAACGAGAAACAAGAGGTTTCAGGCAACAACAATAACACCATAAGTGGTGAACTGAATGTATATTCTGAGCTCTGCAAGAAACCCCTTTCTGCAGGTCACGGATGAAACACAGAGTCGATACGAACGTGATGCGAAGCCAGGGTTCATGGCAAAACCAAACCAGAGACGAGTGGTTTCAGGCAACGACAATAACACCATAAATGGTGAACTGAATGTGTATTCTGAGCTCTGCAAAGAATATATCTGTGACGAATGCAAGAAATTCTGGTACATTCACCGTCAGAGGCTGAGGAGACTGCATATGATGATATAAATGGTACTCTGGGGTGCCAACAAGAAATCTACCATTTTGTTAATTATTATTTTTTTTAGCACTGGACCGCTTTCTGCAGGTCACGGATGAAATACAGGGGGATAAGAACGCGACTATCCCTTCAGTAGTTCCTGGTGTACTGCGACTGCACAACCACTTGTTGTCAATGAAAGGCCCATCAAGACATTGCTAGCCCATCATTGATGCCTTTCTGACTTCACTCAAGAAGCGTTTTGGTGGCATTTTTACCCGTGTAGGAATGTCAAGATTGCCTGCTGGAGCCACAGTTGGCAATGACGCTTTTGGCGACGCAGTTTATCTGGTGGCTGCAGTTTCGGATGTAGGATGGGGCTTCACATGGATTGATGACAAGATAGTTGCCATAGCACATGAGGAGCGCCCGAAATTTGAAATCAAAGGTTTGTATTTAATGTCTTACTTTATTTACTTTCCAAATACTTTTGCACATATTTGTTTGCTGTCTGTTTAATACATACAGATGGCTTTCCACCTCAGCAATGAGAAATACATTATATTGTACATGCCAAATGGCATGTTAATAATGTACATGTTCACGTTGAAGAAGAAACAAATTATGTTTAACTTAGGGGGGGGAGGAGGATACAGGTAACAAATTGTGGGAGGTTATGTTTATTCATTCAAAATATACATAAAACAGTAATATTTTCATGGAACCTAAACTGATGTTAATTTCAGCAAGTCAGGCAGTTTAATTGTAAATCAAATGTTTAGAATACAGATTTTGATACAGGCTGTATCTTTCACTGTAGGATGAGTTAGAAAGCAATGTAAATGCACTAAATTAATTCATTTATCCACAAAATGAACAATGTCTGTTGTTTGACATTTTTAACTCCTGGATTCTGAAGACAAGGATTGGAGAAGGTTACACTTCCACGTCTATTCCAGGCTTCTGACAGTGATGATGATCCAAATGTCTAAATACGAGAACAGCAGCCCAAGGAGACAAAGTTCATGGCAAAACCCAACGAGAAACAAGAGGTTTCAGGCAACAACAATAACACCATAAGTGGTGAACTGAATGTATATTCTGAGCTCTGCAAAGAAACCCCTTTCTGCAGGTCACGGATGAAACACAGAGTGAAAAGAATGTGATGTGAAGCAAAGATTCATGGCAAAACCAAACCAGAGACGAGTGGTTTCAGGCAACGACAATTACACCATAAATGGTGAACTGAATGTGTATTCTGAGCTCTGCAAAGAATATATCTGTGACGAATGCAAGAAATTCTCCTCAGAGGCTGAGGAGACTGCATATGATGATATAAATGGTACTCTGGGGTGCCAACAAGAAATCTACCATTTTGTTAATTATTTTTTTTTTTAGCACTGGACCGCTTTCTGCAGGTCATAGATGAAACAAAGGGTGATAAGAACGTGACCATCCCTTCAGTAGTTTCTGGTGTACAGCCACTGCACAACCACTAGTTGTCAATGAAAGGCCCATCAAGACATTGCTAGCCCATCATTGGTGCCTTTCTGACTTCACTCAAGAAGCGTTTTGGTGGCATTTTTACCCATGTAGGAATGTCAAGATTGCCTGCTGGAGCCACAGTTGGCAATGACGCTTTTGGCGACGCAATTTATCTGGTGGCTGCAGTTTCGGATGTAGGATGGGGCTTCACATGGATTGATGACAACATAGTTGCCATAGCAAATGAAGAGCGTCCGAAATCTGAAATCAAAGATTTGTATTTAACGTATTACTTTATTTACTTTCCAAATACTTTTGCACATATTTGTTTTGCTGTCTGTTTAATACATACAGATGGCTTTCCACTCCAGCAACGAGAAATACATTACATTGTACATGCTAAATGGCATGTTAATAATGTACATGTTCATGTTGAAGAAGAAAGAAATTATTTTTAACTTAGGGGGGTAGGATACAGGTAACAAATTGTGGGAGGTTATGTTGATTCATTCAATAAAATACATAAAACAGTAATATTTTCATGGAACCTAAACTGATGTTAATTTCAGCAAGTCAGGCAGTTTAATTGTAAATCAAATGTTTAGAATACAGATTTTGATACAGGCTGTATCTTTCACTGTAGGATGAGTTAGAAAGCAATGTAAATGGACTATTAATTCATTTATCCACAAAATGAACAATGTCTGTTGTTTGACATTTTTAACTCCAGGATTCTCAAGACAAGAATTGGAGAAGGAAACACTTCTTTGCCCATCCTAGGCTTCTGACAGTAATGATGATTCAGCTGTCCAAATTCGAGAACATCAGCCCAAGAAAAAGACAAAGATCATGGCAAAACCCAACCGAAAACGAGTGATTTCAGGCAACGACAATAACACCATAGGTGGTGAACTGAATGCATATTCTGAGCTCTGCAAAGAAGATATCTGTGACGAATGCAAGAAATTCTGGTACATTCCCTGTCAGAGACTGAGGAGACCCTGGGGAACCACCTAGAAATCCACCATTTTGTTAATTCTTTTTTTTTTAGCACTGGACCCCTTTCTGCAGGTCATAGATGAAACGAAGGGGGATAAGAACGTGACTATCACTTCCCTAGTTCCTGGTGCACTGCGACTGCACAACCACTTGTTGTCAATGAAAGGCTCATTAAGACATTACCAGCCCATCATTGATGCCTTTCTGACTTCACTCAAGAAGCGTTTTGGTGGCATTTTTACCCATGTAGGAATGTCAAGATTGCCTGCTGGAGCCACAGTTGGCAATGACGCTTTTGGCGACGCAGTTTATCTGGTGGCTGCAGTTTCGGATGTAGGATGGGGCTTCACATGGATTGATGACAACATAGTTCGAAGTTCGAAATACAAATAATCTCAATTCATTCAATCGCACTCTCAGAAGCTTATCTTTATGACATTACTGCTATTTGTTTATAACACGCTATACCATCTTTGTCCTTTCTTTATTCTTTTAAGTTTGTGTCTAATATAAGTCAGTGTCCCGTTACTTTGATTTTTGATATTTTAATTCTTTTCCCTAAAACAAGATGCATAGATCCGTTGAAGTAAAAACCTAGCCCTTTAATCATTAATTACTGTTAGTTAGATATCAATCACATTTACATTTTCTCTACATATTTTTCATTATGTTTTTCTTTTTTAACCTATATTTAATCTTACTCTCATTTTTCTTGATTTAATTTAATAATTAATCTATCTTATACTTTCCTGATTATGTCATACAAACCTTTGTACTGGTATTCGGTTTCTTAATTTTTTTGGCTTTTGTTTCATTTCTGCATTAATTTTGCCTTAAGCTTTCACTTCATATGTTAATGTATTTATTTGATTATTGTTGATTTTGTTCATTTTGTTTGTATTGTCTTTGTATTTTTATTGAAGTGGACCCCTTTTAAAATCAGCATTTTTGCTGCAAGGGCTATCCAACCTATGAATGGAAATGAATGAATAAATAAAATAAATAAATAGTTGCCATAGCACATGAAGAGCACCCGTAGTTTGAAATAAAAGGTTTGCATTTAACGTCTTACTTTATTTACTTTCCAAATAGTTTTGCACATATTTGTTTTGCTGTCTGTTTAATAGATACAGATGGCTTTCCACTCCAGCAACGAGAAATACATTTATTGTACATGCCAAATGGCATGTTAATAATTTACATGTTGATGTTGAAGAAGAAACAAATTATGTTTAACTTAGGGGGACAGGATACAGGTAACAAATTGTGGGAGATTATGTTTATTCATTCAATGATATACATAAAACAGTAATATTTTTGTGGAAACAAAACTGAAGTTAATTTCAGCAAGTCAGGCAGTTTAATTGTAAATCCAATATTTATCAAATTTAATACAGATTTTGATACAGGCTGTATCTTTCACTGTAGGATGAGTTAGAAAGCAATGTACATGCACTAAATTAATTCATTTATCCGCAAAATGAACAATGTCTGTTGTTTGACATTTATAACTCCTGGATTCATAAGACAAGGATTGGAGAAGGTTACACTTCCACGTCTATCCCAGGCTTCTGACAGTGATGATGATGTCTAAATACGAGAACAGCAGCCCAAGGAGACAAAGATCATGGCAAAACCCAACAAGAAACAAGTAGTTTCAGGCAACAACAATAACACCATAAGTGGTGAATTGAATGTGTATTTTGAGCTCTGCAGAGAAGACCCCTTTCTGCAGCTCACGGATGAAACACAGAGTGATACGAACGTGATGAGAAGCCAGGGTTCATGGCAAAACCAAAACAGAGACGAGAGGTTTCAGGCAACGACAATAACACCATAAGTGGTGAACTGAATGTGAATTCTGAGCTCTGAGAAAAAGACACCAGTGACAAATGCAAGAAATTCTGGTACATTTACCGTCAGTGGCTGAAGAGACTATAAAAAATTGTCAGGTGCATACACTCCATTCCGACGTCCAATGACCCGATGAAAAGTGCGTTTAGCCCAAGGCTGCCACTCGTATGGGAAATCCCCTACTGTACGGGATTTTGGTCATGCGTAGGTTGTAGGGAAAACGTAGGGGGTTTTGATGATTTGTAGGGGATGTAGGGAGTTTTGACAATTTTCTGAAATATTCGTAATTTTCCCATGTAAATCCGATTACATTCGTCCATTTCGTCCATCTCCGCCGAAGAAATTGTGATCAATAATTTGCATTTCTAAGTTTATTTTTTAGGGGAAAACATACCTTCTTAAGGAAAAAGTCTACTTTGTAAGAGAAAACATCGGTTTGTATGGGAAAATATGGTTAATTAGGCATAGGGGAAAAGTGGTGTCTGTAGGGGAAAATACGGATGTGGCGTCGGGGAAATCAAATTTTGAGTGGTAGCCCTGGTTCAGCCACTGTGGGATTTTTATCAGACCCCACAGAACTACGCTGGGTGTTAAGATGCTTTCTTCATTGACACACTTTAAGTGTAATGGACATATTTTGAGGCTTAAACTACGTCAACTCTCGCATAAGGTCGAGTGCCCATAAGTCGAATAATCGCCAAGTCGAAGTTCTTTACTATGGTCCCATTCCTTTACTTTCTATTGTTTTTGACCCCTATAGGTCGAATTTCGTCTAAGTCGAAGCATTTTCTATAGGTCCCAAGAAATTCGGCTTAGGGCAGGAGTTAGCTGTATTAGAAATTGTCAAAAACATCTTAACATATGGTGTGTGCATAGATGCACGTAGGTTCCAACATGATACCGAGGATCAGAAAACATGGTGTATGTGCATGCGTGATGACATACTGTAGTGAGAATGCCCAGGTCCAGTTGCTGTGTTCAGGACCAATGTAAGGACTTTGGACTTACTGGGACCTGGGACTTACTGTGACATGCATGTGCATGCACCCAGTTTCCTACACGCTGGTAATGTTTGCATGATCATGCATACACATACCTGTACTTGCCTTTTGTTCAACGAGTTAACCCGTTGGAGACTAAGTAATATTTTGAATAAGCTCGCTGGATACACAGACATGCTGTTTTGTAAACAATACAGAGTATCTTATCACTGCTATAACTTTACAAATGACATATTTATGGATTATCACGGTTGATGTGGTGAAGAAAGAATGTAAAGGATGGAAAGTATGACTTGGAAATTTGAACACAGGTTATTTGAACATAATATTATTTCAACCGGTTACTTCAGTTACTTCAGTCAGACAGTCTTCAGTTTATTATATCACGCAATGTTTATAGATCCCCACTGAGTTATAGAGTAATCTGGTTATCAATTTTATTATTCGACTAACTGGCTTTACCAGGTAAAGGAGTAAACGTTTACTCAAAATGGGCAAAATCCCCACATTTCAACTACCCGTTGTTCTCATACTTACTTTTTTAATCAGGCAGGGCATGTGTGTGTTGTTGTCTATGAAGAGACCCAGAGGCTTATTGGCAACCTGAAAAAAAATAATAATAATGGTACATTCTTATATAGCGCATAATACCGATGAGATCAGTCTCTATGTGCTTGGATATTATTACCCTTGTCACTGGGATAATTTCTCACCTGCACAAAAATGTGCACAATTTCCACTCCCAGGAGAGTATGATATGAAAAATGAAAAACATTTTCAAAAGTTAAACAATTTTTTTGTAACATTATGAATACTGTCTATGGAAAATTGAGACTTTTATGCAATATGCGGAACTCAAACTGTCTCACCTGATGATACTCAACGCAGCAAGCCAAGAACTTGGACATGCTCTGTTCCACCAGCTGGCGATACTCCTGCTGCGATACCTCCCCGCCCCCACTCGCTGTTGGATTTCTGTTTCCACGGCGATGGACACATCCTGCCGGAGGGCCACGGGATCCGGTGCGACAATATCCATCAGGCTGCCGATATCGGTTCCGGTGGATCGGCTATAGGTCTGGAAACAAATTGATGACAAATATTTTAATATATCATTTAGATGGTCAGTGCGACCTCAGTTACACGGCCATCACTTTACTGGATCTCGCTATTATCTGAACAATGGAATTACCATTCACTACCAGTACTTCATATAACTATATCAGAATTGTTATCATAAACACAGACACCTGCTGGGTACAAAGGGAACAATAAATAAAGAGTCATTTGTGTGGAGTTTGTGTATTTCAGGTACATGTAATTACCCCCCCCCCCCCCCAGATATTGCTACAAAGGACTCTGTGCATTATCACTTCAATACCTGCTGGCTACAAAGGGAACAATAAATAAAGTGTCACTTGTGTGGGGTTTGTATATTTCAGCTACATGTAATTACCCCCTTCCCCCAGATATTGCTACAAAGGACTCTGTGCAATATCTCTTCAATACCTGCTGGGTACAAAGGGAACAATAAGTAAAGTGTCACTTGTGTGGGGTTTGTATATTTCAGGAAAATGTAATTACCCCTCCCCCCCCCCCCAATATATTGCTACAAAGGACTCTGTGCATTATCTCTTCAATATCAGGCCATATCACTTATCTGGATGGCTGCTGGTAGCAACAAGGCCGGATAGCAGAGGTGGGACTATATATGAAATTTCCTTTCTTTATATTTTAATAGTATATTGAAAAATATATACCAAGTTTGTTTTAGAGGGGAATTAAATAATGATTTTGTTTATTGTTTTGTCAAATGTTATTTTACTTTGTTTCATGGGTTAGTCCATATTGGAATGCATGATTCATATTGAGCTCCGTTAGGTAAAATGCAGACCAAGTAAAACTGGACACTATCCATTACAACACGGGTTCCACAGACCTATAATCGAAAAGGGTCCTATAAACGGAGGGTCTGATCGATCGAGCATCCAATAGACTGATTACTGAATGGGGTTAATAGACTGATTATCAAAAATGGTCCACAGACAATCCGTCTATGGGAACCTTTTTGCCAATCAGCTATTGGACCCTTGGTCTATCAGACCCTTTCTGGTTATCGGTCCATCGAGCCCTTTTTGAAAATCGGACAACTGGACCCTTTTTGATAATCACACTATCAGAACCTTACTGTTAGTGGAAAATCGGTCATCGGGCCTTCGCTCTATAGGATTTCCCCCGTAAAACTACCTCTAAAAAATCCCTGACTATTACACCGATGCTTGCATTCATCAATTCATCGGCGTTCATCCAAACCGTTGTATCGCTATACGACAGTTTGATTGACCGCGCCTCGAGCAAACGCGTTCAAACCGAACTATTGTATGTTACGTGTATTATGAATGATGGATACGACAGTTTGGTTTGAACGCATTCGCTCGAGGCGTGGTCAATCAAACCGTCGTATAGCGATACGACGGTTCGGATGAATGCCGACGAATTTGCTGGACGTATACTTACATGTAATGCTTTCAGGATGGTCTGAACTGAAAATCGACCGGGCTTGAATATGTGATCCAGGTAGGCCTCCTATGTACGAAAATGAGCAAAAGATTTACCCAGAATACACACAAACTCAAAGATGCATATGTTAATTAAGAAAACAAATCAAACTAAATGACACAATTGGAAAAGTCCTCAATTTCGGATACAATCATTCTAGAATCAAGTACTGTAAAACACTATATTTTAACGACATGAAACTTTCGCGAATAGGAGCCGACGGCCATTTCGCGTGCAGCAAACTTTTGCGAATTACTGACCATAAAAAAAATTGAATATTTTGACATTTGCTGGGAAGAAGCATTTGGGTGTTTAACTAATAAATTATCAAAACTAATTTACAAAAAACAGTTTGTTTAAATGTCTCTGAAACAATGTTTTATCAAATGTAGAAGTGCATTGCGACCGTTGTAAGTGATCGCGCACTATATCTCGAGTCATTTGACTTGTATAGTACACGGTCTTGTATTATATTGGCATAATAAGCTTTCGCGTACATTTTACTGTCGCGAATCTCGACTCCTCGCAAAATTCGTGAAGTAAAATGCTCGCGAAAATTTCTGGTTTTACAGTTTACTGTTCGAGGGTCGTACTGCTAACCTTTCACTGACAATATTTCCTCCAATTTGTGTGCATTTATTATCAGAAACTGCTGTGACATTCAAATTTGTTGGGTACTTTTCTATAAGTTGAATTAAAACAAAATAACATCTGTAACATATTTGGACTTTTGTCTTCATCAGACGGGAGAAAACAAATAAGCAAAAAATAATAATAATAATGGGTTGTTATAGTGTGCTTTCACCACAGTATCATAGCACTTACACGTTATTATCACCCCGGGATACATTAATTCAATCCAGCACTTGTAGTGCTTACTCTCCACTCCATGGGGAGTATTCCAGCCAGTCGCTATATTACAGGCGTGCACATGCAGGGGCCTTGATCCAGGTTTCGGATTGGGGGGGGGGCAAAAGTGAAAAAACGTCCCAAATTGTTGGCGCGCTCCATGCGCCAAATTGTAATGCAGAATTTTGCACACAAAGTGTGCCGAAAAATTGACAATTTTGTATGTTTAACACTATTTTTATGCCCTGTTTAATGGTTTTATAGTGCTTTCCAATGCTTTTTAAAAGATATATTTGCATTGCATATGATGAATTTTTGAAATTGTCAAAATTATTAAGGGGGGGCAAATCAATATGTTTGCCCCCCTCCCCCGGCGAACCAACATAAACACTCTCATCCTACCAGGTACCCATTTATACACCTGGGTAGAGAGCAGCAGTGTGGATAAAAATGCCTTGCTTAAGGGCAAACATGTCAGACACTAGCTGGGCTTGAACCCACAAATCTTAGAAAGAATGGGAGATCTGCCGTTCAGCCCGGACACCTCCTCCAGAAGAAAATATAGTTCAATGGGAGAGTGTACCGCAAATCAACAGAACTTGTAACTTAAGTGGGAGAATGGGGGATTTTCAGAAAGTGGCTCCACAATGGGTGAATTCAAGTTTCTGTAGTTGTCCTGGTTTGTAATTGTCCAGGAAGAGTAAACGCCCGTTTGTTGTTGTTTTTTTCCAGTGTGTTTTATGAGGTATTTTGGCATTTGTTTTGGGGAAAAGTAATATTCACAACTGAAGGTAATTATTGTGGGAGGTGGTATTTTTTTGGTTGGGTTTATTGTTGTTTGGGGTATTTGGCATTTGTCCTTGGCCATGGGAGTAAATTGTCTGGGATGAAGGAGGGAGGGGGAGGGGTGTCAGGAGCCAGGGGCATGCAAAACTCACCCTTGGGTCCAGGAAGGATGGTACTTGGACATCGGTCAGTTGGTCAGTTTCCAAATAAGCTGGTTGCCAGCCTTCAGTACCACGTCTGGGATTAAAACAAGTCAAACACATTGATTTACATATGCATGTATTGCATGTAATTAGGTTTGCAAATTTCATAACATATCAAAATCAAATCAAATCAAAACAAGTTGATCAAAGTTACACTCATCCTGTGTAATAGATGATTTTAATCACTCTTCCCCCATTCACTTTTACATGTTATATATTAAAACTTTAGACCAGCTTTTGTCAAGTAATGTTGAAAACGAATTAAATCAAATCAAAACCACCGGCATGCATGAACTCAAACAGTGGGGCAGTTTGTTTTGATCACTCTTTCCCCATCCAGTTTCACATACATATTCATAAAACCATCAACACACTTTGTAAAGTAATGCTGAAAGTAGTCACAAATAAAATCAAAATCAAATCAAAATTAAATCAAAATCCAATCCAAATCAAATCAAATTTAAATCAAAATCTAATCAAAATCAAATCAAATCAAAATTAAATCAAAATCCAATCAAAATCAAATCAAATCAAATCAAAATCAATTCAACATCAAAATCAAAATCAAATCAAAATCAATTCAACATCAAATCAAATCATAATCAAATCAAATCATAATCAAATCAAATCATAATCAAATCAAAATCGTATCAAAATCAATACATCAAATCAAAATCAACATGAAATCAAAATCACATCAAATCAAAACCACTGGCATGCATGAACTCACTCAGTGTAGCAGGTCATCTTCACCACAGTTCCCCCATCCGGTAGACTCCACATGGCACAGACATGTGACCTGGTGAGGGCAAAATCTACAAGTGTTTGACCTCTGACATCATGAAGGGTGGTCACGTGATGTAGACGGCACTGGCCATCCTGCCAGTCCTGCTCCAGGATCAGAAACTGAAAGGAAGTGCATTGCGGGGAAAGGAGAAAGAAAACACTTTTTATTACAAAAATTAACTTTTTATTTTAGTCCGCAAAATTTAAACTTCGGAATCATTGCCTTTGCAGCCTTATCGTGTAAAATGACAAAGGTGTGTGTGTGTGTGTGTGTGGTGGGGGTGGGGGGGGGGGGTGATAGAAAACTGTGAATACAGTAGTGTGTAACATAGGAATATAGTAAAGTGGCCTCGCCCTAAAAATAAAAAATTTAAGGCCTGCTTGAATCCACAATTAAGTGACCAAATGGGCAGGCAAAAAATATTTTTGTTGAGGCCTGCTCTATGGGATTTTCAGAATCTTGAAGGTAGTGGGTTAATTTACTCACCAGAGAAAGCTGTGACACAGTTAAGAAGACTCCTAGGGTCAGGGTGTGCTGGGATGAACCTTGGATGACACGGATCTCGTGCCTCAGGATCGGTTGTTCATCGGACGACACCATTCCTTCCGGCAAGAAACTGGTCAGGTCACTGGTCAAAAGGCAACTAAGGGTCTCTAGAGGAAAGACACAAGAGGAAGTTCATTAACACTACTGCGTGAATTAGATATCGGCTCCATTCTCCAGTCTCACAAAGAATCACTAGGTGCGTCTACAACTACAAACTTTGCAAATTTAACTTCCCTGATAAATTTCAGTGTAGATGTAAACTTCGTGAAATTATAGCCTGCGAAACTTCCCCGCTGAAAAAATCCCCTGCTCCATGGGGTAGGATTTTTCCTCGACAAACATTCTTAACCGCAGAAAATGTTCGGCGCGACATTTGCAAGTGTGGACGCAAACTGTTCGCGAAGTTTCGTTGGTTGTAGTATTCCCATTTACCATTTCGCTGGTCTGAAAGCGCTGGAGGCTGTTTGAAAGCAGCAAAGCTGGAGTCGCTCTGCCTAGTATGTGGCATGTACATGTAAATAATGAATTGTGTCTTGAATTTGTGACAGAATGTGAATTTTATTGGGAATTTGCAGGAAAACGTTCCCATGTTTAAACAAATATAGAGCTAGCTCCGTGGCACGAAGAGGTTTAGTGCAACGCGATTTCCCCTTGTCGGAATTCGGCGAATCATAACATAAGAGCCTTGGTTTGTCTTCTAACGTTCTAAGTTCAGATATTTCTTAGTAAAAAAGTTTGAAAGTGAATGGCATTTTCGTGGCCAAAATCAAGCGTTCTGTCCTAACACATTACAACAGTAATGTTGGTCATATAACAATGCCATGCCATCATGTATTTGGCCAAATATTTGAAGTTCATGCAATGGCAGCTAGCTGGGTTGCAATAATCTGTTTTCAGCTAGGCGCTCGCTATACATCAAGAACCGCATTGTTTAAGCCTTCGTTACCCGCACATGCGCATTACGGACTTAATTTTCGGCGAAGTTAAGTCCTACCTGGAAAAGATCGGGAAGTTTGGGGGCTAGTGTAGATCACGAATGTAATTGTTCGGCGAAGAGTTTATAAACTCGCGAAATTTAACTTACGCGCAAGTTTGTAATGTAGACGCACCTAGCTTTGACTTCAAATAGAAATTTGAGTTAGCAGTTATTTGTACATAATATTTACGTTAAAGATATGAAAAATGGAGGCAGAAAAAGTATACATATTGTACTAATGGGCTAAGGGGAAAATGTGATCAGGCAACAGAGAAAATGGCAATTTATGGCCGCTTTTTCAGGTCAAGCTTTACAAACAGAATCAAAATGAAATTAAAATCCATTATTCTAATGACGCATCATGAATTACAGTTCTGAACCACTTTACTTGTGCGGTGATTTAATAAATGTCGCCCATTGGATCCTAAAATACGGATTAGACATGGGCCAAAAATTTGCATTTTAAAAAATTTTTGACCTATCAAAAGTCATATTTGTAGTATGCTTATCATCGTAGAAATAAAACAACAATGAAACTAATAAGGTAGCTCTAAAATGTAAGTTAATATGGTCTTAATGATTGAAGCATGCTTAGCAATTACATGACTAATAATTTCTGTGGCTTTTAGAGTTTGTGACTTATTAAAATAGTGACCACTGCTATACCTAAAGGGGGAACTTGATGTAAATTTTGAAAAAATGAGATTCAGATCACTGAAAACCATGTATTCTCAGCTTTGATATGATAAGCGATATTATTTTTATACTATATTTTGATGCAGAGTTGTTTTATGACAAGTTAATGTAGCACAAAGTTTTGAAAATCTCAGCAATTAGCATTTTCAAAATAATATGTTTGAAAATCACCCATGCTTATCATCAAAATCAGTGATGTCGAGCCTGATTAAAGCCTTCTTAGAAATGTGGATCTATCTTCTAGTTAGACCTTCTCCACATGTGAAATCAAACATAACAGTATTGCGCTGAAATCTCTTTTTTTTGATATCATATCAAACATTTTCTTTGCATACCTATAGAGAAAATGAAATATTAATTATGACATATATTTCCCATTACATTTGAAAAATATGAAGGATATCTTTCTAAAAATTGTGGTAAGATGTCCCTATCTATTGTTTATGTTTAACAAAAAAAATCACTCAAAAACAAATAATCCAATTATAAATACTTAAACTGTTAAGCAATCAAAATTTATCTTAAATAATCAACTTTGACCAATTTTGAAATGTTTGATTGATACTTGTCACTTTAAGAACCATCTGAAGCTCAGTTGATACGTTGGAACAAGTTCCCCATAAGGTGTAGCCAGTACAATATTGTCATCCTTCGAGTGACAAGACCGCATATCTCAAAAAATGTTAAAAGTTTTAGGAGAGCGCAATAATACCTGGCTGCTTAAAAGTAAAAAAAGGGAAAGCCACGTTTTTAATCTGGGGAAGTGCTCTAATTTTGAGATTTGAAATAATCAGTATCCAGACAAAACAAAATCTGGAACATCTCTAGGCTACAAGAATAGCAAGTAAAACCACATTTTTACTGAAAATTGAGATACAAGGTCTTTTTCACCCCATGGATCTATATGGTTTTGCTTTGATGGGTGTATGATGCAGCCAGCAGACATAGTAAAGAAAGGGCTAAAAATTTCTAATGCAGCTAATAAAACAAGCCCACCAACAGAACACAAAATGAGAATATACAACCTGGTTAGATAGAAAATAAAGAATTACAGCAGACAGAACAGACAGAAATAGACAAAGATCGACAGAATGGTTATAAACTCTTTTTCTCACATTTATATTGTTACAAAACATGACAGAACAAACACCAAAGATTGAGGTTTCTTGCCCGTAAGCAGAGTCTGAAATCTGTTGCATCTACGAAGAAAATATAAAACTGGGTTTTAATGGCTTTTCATGAGAAGGAACACCCACAACAGTTTATACCTGGGAGAATTGAAAATATAGGGCTTTCAGATTTTTTTTTTTCTAAGTTATTATTTTTTTTTCAATTTTTACAGAAATCAAAGTGGGATGAATACATTTTATGCATAAATGACAAAGAATATAGAGATGCAAATTTGCTTGTTTGACGCTCTTTGTTCAATGAAATATTCATTAATTAATGGTTAAATGCAAGTGAAGTTGCTAAGGATAATAGTTAAATATCATTACCAAAGTGATAGGAAAGATCCTTCAAACTTGTGCAGTGCCTGATATCTATTTTTGACTGCAAGTTGCTTCTAATGTGAAGATTTATTTCCTTATTTTTTTTTCAATTTGTAATGAGGGAAGTACACAACTCTGTTCATATATGCATTAACCATTGAAGAACTTGTAACTGAAGAGACACATGTTTAATAATGCTGTTCTCACATCAAGCCACATTGCAAAAAGACATATCACCACACACAACGGATTTTCTTGATCTTCTAGTCTTAACATTCACAGAACTGCACAAACCTTATTCCGCCTAAAAATGTCAATTTCAGCAAAAAAGGTGTAAAATATTGACATTTGAACTATTGCAATAGCCATGTGCTAGAATGATGATATTAAATGCAGAACACAGAAGTTGTGTAATTTCACATTTATATTAGATACATATGTACTTTTATATGAATGTATACAACAATTATTTTGAATTCCATATTTTAAAGATAAGTAATGCCTGTTATAAAAGGAATGATAAATATCACTTGTAACATGAATCTTCATGAGTACATTTTCCCATGACATAAGTTCAGAATGGCCACATATT
>JZLH01S0358863.1:89620-106894 GCA_001188425.1 Eucidaris tribuloides
CAGTTAATATAGGGTTAATGCAATGGATTGAGGTGATGGGGACCTCACTTTGGTAATGACATAGTGTGCAAACTAGAAATATCACTGAAGTTGATTCATACCTCCACTCCAGCCCATCAGGACCATGATCTATTGTAATGATGTGTCATTACCATGGCAACACTGTTTCTGATGTGTCTTGCTCATCTTCACCCCAAGACCAATGTGTGTGCCAAATTTCATGAGCATTGTTCGAGAAGTGAGACAGTAGTTTGATCCATGATATTTTCCCCCGATTAATTATTGCCATAATATATAGTAACCACTGCAACATAGTTTCTGACACATCGGAAAAATGCGACTTGCACATCTTCATTCCAAGACCCATGTGAGTGCCAAGTTTTAAAAAAAATGTGAGGATATAATGTGCGAAAATCCCCAAGTTTTGGAACGGACCGAACAGTTAAGATACTTTATCGTGATGATGACAATGGTGGCAATGTGGACAATAAGGTGTGGTCAATATTATAAAAAACAAAGAAAATTGAAAATTATATTTACCTTGCAAGACCAAATCCGTAGCTTATGATCCCTGCACACACACAAAGCAAGCACATCTTGTCCAAGGGGACGGACAACAACGCTTTGAGCTAAATACACAGCCTCTTGCCCACGCCTGAATGTTGAATTGAAAGATGATTACTTGTATAAGTTAAAGGGCTATAACATGATTTGGAGAGGGTAAAAATGGCTCAAGAACTAGCAAATGAGTTGAAACACATACCAATATTTATAATAGCTAAAGTGTATATTCAGGCTGGGAGGGTTTGTCTTGAATTTGTTTACTTGAGTAAAACAAGCATGAATTTACCAGTGTTCAATAATATTCAGCCCTGACAGAAATTGATCCCAAAGAGAGCTACACAACAAATTTCACTACCACACCATATTCTTATACTAATTGTACAACAAAAGAAGAAATGTATGACTATGAAATTTTCACAGCAGAAATTGTTTACAGTATACTTGATTCTCTGAGCATTGTGTCCTAAATTGACTACTACTTCCAATCTTGCCATTTCCCATTAACTCATTCAATACAAGAGCCTGTCCAGAGTGAAATAATCACTAAAAAATTTGCTTTTTCAATCAATATTGCAACATACTGGAATAGTCAATTATATATAAGTGGTATATGGGTATTGAATGACTGTGTCAACATTCGCCGTAATTAATTAATTTATTTATTGTGAAATTTTTAAGATCTTATTTGTTCTTGTGAAATTATTAAGTACTAAAAATAATTTTGATTGAATAACTTTCCTTTTATGAAGTGACATAAAAGAAAAAACACCGTCCATAAAAGTTTCTCGAATAGTTCAATACATCACCACTCAATCAACAGTGGAACAACCCAAAGCCGTATCATCAACAACAGCCGCAATTTTTTGGCCCATGAAAGTTTATAATATATTTAGTATAAATCTCATTTAAAAATTCATAACAAAAGAATATTCATTATGACATTGTAGCAAACCCAGTTCATTGAATAGCTGATATTATCTTTTCTCTACACGTAATCATATTCTTAATGATGGGGTAAATACTGAGCCACAGTTCGAAGTGAAGCAAGATAAAAAAGGCAAACCACAAATATGTGGTCTTAGTATTGAATGGGTTTTAAAATGTACTTTTGCATAGGAATTCAAAATATGTTTACAGTTACAAATTTCAGTTATCCCTTTCCTGCCTAAAAAAAGTAGATACACACCTGGTCCTCCCTATCCCCTCTCTTTTTCCTACTTCTGTCCTCTGCCTCCTCCTATTTGTGTCCTTCCTCCCTCCCTGTCTTTCCCACCCTCTCCCTCCTTCTCATGTTCCCATCTCTAACGTTCACCCTTCTCTTTTCCTCTCCCTTTCCCCACTCCCTCTCTCCATATACTGTAAAACACTATACTTTCGCGACATGACACTTTCGCGAATACGAGCCGACGGCCATTTCACGTCATGAAACTTTCACGAATCATCGACCATGAAAAAAACCAAATTTGGTAGGAAGAAGGAATTGTGTGTTTTATTAATTATCACAACAATTTATCGAAAATATTTGCATCAATGCCTTTGAAATTCCGTTTTATCAATTGCGAGCATTGTAAGTGACCGTGCGCTATCTCTCAAGTCATTTGACTTCTGTAATACACGGTCTTGTACTGGCATTAAAAAAAAAGTTGTGTATACACAAGCTTTCGCGTGCATTTTATTTTCACGAATCTCGACTCCTCGCGAAATTCGCGAAAGTTTTATGCTCGCGAAAATTTCTGGTTTTACAGTATTCCCCTCTGTAACTTACAACCCCCCACCTGAAATCCCCTTCCATACCTGCCAACCCTGAGCGTCAATAAATTGGAACAAATTATCTTTTAAAAATTAAATATAGGAACATTCCTGAATTTCCTATACATTACTACAGACAAATTTGAACAAAAATAGGAACAAAGGGTTGAAATTGCTCTTTTCTTAAAAAAAAATAGGATTATAGGAATATTCCTATTTAATAGAAACACTTGGCAGGTATGCCCTTCCCTCTCCCACCCTCTTCATCCACCATCTTCCTCTCTCACTACTTCCCTCTTCATTATTCCTCCCCTGTCACCCAGTTTACAGGCATAAACCCTTGTCTGTCGTGCTACGCAAATCAGGGTCTGAACAATCTGTGCTGCAGACTAGTTCTTCCATAGGCTCTGTGTTATAGCTGCTCCGTACAAAGCACGTACCCTAGTCAACAAGATTAGTCTTGGCTCAAAGCGCTGTGAAATTGTAATGCCAAAATAAAGTCTGTGCCTGCAGACTACCTGTCACCCACCCCCGCCCCATTCCGTTTCTCTAACCCCCTCCCGCAAATGCCAACTCCTGTGCAATATGGCTTTCATACCTGATTATTGCTGGAACCAGACCATTCCGTCCTCCATTCCTTCCCTATCCCGTATTGCCATTTCCCTTCCCCTCCCACAAATGTCAACTATAAATGTACAACATGGCTTTCATACGGGATTACTGCTGAAACAAGACCAGTCCACCCACCATTCCTCCCCTGCCCCCTGCCTTGCCCTTCCCCTCCCCCTCCCATAAATGTCAACTCCTGTACAACATGCTTTCATACCGAATTGCTGCTGAAACAAGACCAGTCCACCCACCATTCCTCCCCCCCCCCTTCCCCTCCCCCTTCCCCTCCCATTAAAGGCAACTCCTGTATAAAATGGCTTTCATACCGGATAGCTGCTGGAACAAGACCAGTCCATAACCGCTCCATGATAGATGATTCCTTGACCTCATTCTGTGTAGTGATACCTTGAAATGACAGAGAAGAGAAAAACATCTTGCAGAAGGCTAATCTCACTGACCCAGTAATACATGAATGATTAGAAGAACCAATCATTTTTCACTGGATCCATTTGTTATGTCAAATAGATCAAATGATATTAATTCTTCAGGGTTAACAGAAAATTGTTTACCATACACCAGAATTTGCTGCTTTTTTAATAAATTAATTTTCTTGATTGATTGATTGACTGATTGATTGATTGATTGATTGGGAGGCCCCCCCCCCTTTCGATGTTTCGTGCAATATGTCGGCAACGCGCAAAGCAGTTGCCGCAGCGTTTCATGACTTTTTTCTCTCGAGTCTCGCGCATCTTTTGAGACCAAATTTGCAACGTCTGGGTATGTGGTTCCGAAGTTATGTAACATTTCGTACTTGCATGTCAGACCAAAAATCGCTCAAAAACGTGATTTCCTGTACAATTTCAATACAAATTGTGTTTTCAGCCAAAATTCATAAGTGTGTGATTATTTTTACTTTTACTGGTTGAAATTAATCAATTTTATGTTGTTTATGGTTGCAAAACAGTACCCGACAAATTTGAGCGAAAAAAGAATAACAAACATAAGGAATAAGTTTAGATATCGAAAATCTTTGGTGGTACATTTCTTAGAGATGCTACAAAGATTATCTAGACTAAAAATAAGCACATTTGGAGCTTTATTTAGTGGCTCAGAGCAAAAAGACTGATTTCACTCATAAATCACGCATAAATTAGAATAATTAATCAAACGACATAATTTTTTACAAAAATAACAATACAATTTTGTAAAGTATGTGGTGGGTGACGTGCTTGCGGATTTTCGTCGCGATCGCGCGGTCGATGGCCGAGATCATAAGGGGGGGCCTCCGAGGCCCCCCTCAGTATTTTCATGGATCCAAACAGCCCAGTACAGTAAGGGTTAATGAAACCAATTTGATATCAGGGTGGATTTCTCCTTTAAATCAACTTTGATATTTTTTGATACCTCTTATGCCGAGCGGGGCCATCTTAACCAGCACCAGGCTCCCGCTGCGGGCTGACAGGGCAAACCACGCCTCCCCGTCCCCTGTCATCCACGACCCGCACGCCTGGAATTCATACGGCTGCGATCCCGCCTGGCCAATCTCATGGACGTTGGAGGAATCGCGGAACTGGGTGACCGACGCGTCGGCGAAGATGGACGGGAGAGCGGCATCGGAATGTTGGCCTGCATCCTGGAAGAGGAAGGAAGAACATCAGAGAATTATCTCGGGTCTTCAACCATGCTTGGTTGAAAAAGTAGGAGAAAATTAGGATCAAAATTCTCCAAAAAGGAAGAGAAAAGTAAGATTCAATCCACCAAATTAGGAGGAAAGTAGGATATTCTTCAAGTAGTGTTTGGAGTACTAACCCCAAAGAAAATGGAAACTTACGGAACAGTGGGAACACACAGATAAAATTGGTGAAAAAGTGGAAAATCTCGAAAAAAATTCCTTCACAAACAGGTGAAGATAGTAGCTATAGAGTATTCTCAGCAAGAACCTGTAAAGACACTCAACTCCAAACAAATATTAAACCTATAGCAAAGGGAGATTTTTTGACAAAAAGTAGGAAAAGGTAGAAAAATAAGGATTTTTAGGAGGAAAATAGGAAAATTAAGATTTTTCAAAAAATGGAGGAAAAAGTAGGAAAAGTAGGACCACTTGAAGTTTTTGAAGTTCCACAACGTTAGCCTTTGTCTCTAAGTAGTCTTATGCAATACTCCAGGTCCAGGCCTTAAAATAACAAGTTTGACATTTGACTTTTTGTCAGTTTATGACCATATGTTGTGCACCAGTGTGACAGCACCATCAGTACTATACAAATATCCTTCTAATTCAAATATTATTGATATCAAAATCGTAACATTTAAAGGTAAATGACATGATTGGAGGTAGTCCTCAACTTGGGCTGAAACTACTCTAGAATCAAGTAAATTATGCAAGGATTCTTCTGTAAAAATCTTGAAGTCAAATGACTCATTCTAAAATAAACAATGTCAATATCACTTGTAGCATGGAAACCTGCTGTGTGGCTCTCTATGGGGCTTATTTTTATCGTCCCCGGATAGAATTAAGATACTCCTATGTTTATGCTCGATTTTCCTTAAGTAAACAAATTACAGACAAATCCTCCCAGGTGGGAGATCCACTCCTGCTAGTGTATAGTTGGTATATATTTCAACTCATTTGGTTCTTGAGGCATTTTAAAGTGTTCCCAATCATGTCACTAACCTTTAAGGATTATCATCAAAACAAAACAAAAGATAAACAATATAAAAAAGAAGCTGTAGTTTACAATTCAAATAAGGTAATTATGACTAACTCTTGTTTCTTGCTTCACAATATGGTACCCTAATGTAACCTAATGTACCGAATGGTGCAACATTTACAAGTAAAAGGGCAGTTCCACGCGAAAGTGGACAAACCAAAAACTTCATAAAATGGCTTTATCTCAAATCATTTTACATTTCAGTGGTTTGACTGCCTATGAATTATAAAGAAATGATGGGGGTCATCATTTCTGCTCCAAATTTTGGTTCTTGAATGCCATCTTCTAGGAGAATCAGCAACAGTACACAGAATGCTATATGTGGACTACATATGAAAAATTCTCAGGTTTATGCAAATAACTGCAAAATTACAATTTTTTTCAGCAGTTTTTTCCTTGAAATAGTGTGAAGCATCTTAAAGTACAATGATAACTGTGTTGCTTTTCCAACAAAAGTCTATTAGCTTAAAGATATTTTCAGAATAATCCTGACGTCATTCCGTTACCGTCATTCCGTTACCAACCGTTAATCCGTTGAGCTGTAATTATTTAGTCAAATTAGAAAATGCTTAGTTTCGTGAATCAAATTTTATGTAAGACTCCAATCTTCAACTTGAGTACCGTTAAAACACAGTTGAATCATATAATTTACAGAGTTTTGGAAAAACATCTATCTTGAGAAAAACCATGTCTCTTTTAGCGTCATTCCGTTACCAAGCTCATTACTATGCAAGATTCATCAACGGAAATGATTTTGTTGAAAAAAAATGAGAGAAATTGTGTGAACTTGTAATATGCATAGAATTGGGTAGCATATTTGACATTGTAATAATAACTTTTTGTTTTACACTGGTAAGAAAGTCCAAAAAATGAGTCTGAAAGTCATTCCGTTACCATGAAACTGCCCAAAACTACTTACTGCTTTGGTCAATCGACTCGGATGCGGAAATGGTAACCGATGGACGGTGGTGTACGTGGCGACTAGCACCACAACGTGGGAGTGGGTCTCATGAACAGCGACCTGAGGGATGATGGGAGACCCCTGGAAACAGAGTCGCAACGAGTTGCCATGGAGATTGTGATTGAGTGAGGTCTCCACCAGCTCCACACGATTTTGTGACGTGCGCCTGAGGACAACACAAACAGGAAACACTCAATTCAATTATTTACCTTATTTATTTATTGGTGTTAATTGATTAGTTAGTGAGTGAGTTAGTGAGTTAGTATGTTAGTTAGTTTGTTAGTGAATTACTTGGTTACTAAGTTGGTCAGTTAGTTAATTAGTTAGGTTAGTTAGCTAGTTAGTAAGTTAGTTAGTTAGTTAGTTAGTTAGTTAGTTAGTTAGTTAGTTAGTTAGTTAGTTAGTTAGTTAGTTAGTTGGTTGGTTAGTTACTTACACAATTCCCATTTTAGGGTGGATGGTTGGTCCTACTCTGATTTCTCTGGGTTCTAATTTTTTAAAGTGCTAAGTAAATCATTCTTGAATACCTTTTAATGAATAGGCATTTGACACTTTAAAACCAAATAGTTTGTAATACAGAAAGTGTACTGCTGATTACATTATTTAATGTCGTGTTTGTTTGTGATTGCTTGCTCTTTTTTTTATTTTAGTTCAAGATTCAAGTGCTAAAATGTCAACATTGTTTAACTCATTCAATTCTAGAGCCTGTCCAGAGTAAAATAATCACTACAAATTTGCTTTCTCATCAAATCGGCAACATACTGGAATAGTCTATTATATAAAGGGTAATGGGTATTGAATGATGTGTCAAACATTAGCCTTATTAATTATTTATGGGTGAAATTGTTAAGATCTTATTTTTCTTGTGAAATTTAAGATTAAAAATAATTTTTGATTGGATAACTATCACTTTTAAACGACATAAAAAGAAAAACGTCCGTAAAATATTTTTCTCAATTAGTTCAATACATCACCCACTAACAAAGTGGAACAACCCAAAGCCTCATCGTAACAACAGCCGTTGCCAATTTGATACGTTTATGAATATTCTCGTTAAATCTCATTCAAATATTCATAACAAAATGAATATTCATTATAACATTGTAGCACCCAGTTCATTGAATAGCTGACATTTTTCTCTACTTTAGCATAACATTAGATGGGGGTAAATACAGCCACAATCCAAGATAAAAAAGCAAACCACAAATATGTGGTCCTAGTATTGAATGGGTTAAACAACAATACACACTTCACTTCAGAAATTTATATTTACATCTATGTATCAATCTACAGAATAGAGCATTAATTGAAATCTATTTTTCAGGAATATTTTGGTGCATATTTCTAACTTCTTTCATTTGAAACTCCTGAAGTACAAATTTACATCTAGATCTTCTTTCAAGTCATCATCTCTTTACAGGCTATACAGCATGGCCCAAAAGGAATGCTACACATGCGATCGCTAATTTGTTCAAAGTCATTCATTATTGATTATTCCATGGGTTAGAGCATTCTTTTTCCAACAAAATGATACCATGATAATTAATTTTGATTGAGGTGTTTGGATCTTAGGGCTATTTGTCTGAGGCAATGTAATTTCCTAAATTTGCTACTTTTTAACCTCCAGTGATCATCAGAACACCAAAATATTCTCACGTTACGGTGTGCCATAGAATAAGCTCTGCCAAAACAAAGGGCAGGAATGCCCTCGCTTTGATATGGAAGACCATGTGAGCTGCATCTCCATTGTAATTGGGGTTTGTCTGGTATGGCATGCTGAGACGCAATACATGTACATCTCGGTGTTCGGACAACTGCCGCTGATGAAAAAATTGTAAGTAGGGTAGTGGCGTCGTCGACATGCCTTCTGTCGAAAAGCTTGTCGAGATAACAGTATTTTGACGGAAAGACGATATATCGACAGAGATTTTATCTTTTCGACAACAACACACATTGTATCAAAGTAATAAATCAGGACCTAACAATGTCATCTCCCCAGGCAATCACTTCTCAAAGCAAGCATTTTTCTTTCTTTCTCACCCTGGCAGACGGTTATAGAAACTGAGAAGAGTTGTTCTGAATGTACTCTACACCATAAGAATCTTGGTTCCCCAGAAATTGATGATGTGGTTAAGCCCTGGCATGCAGCATGGTAATAGGATCCATGCATGCAGTGAGCCAGTTAATTGAAAGTCCAAAGTTCAAAATTCCACCTGCTGCTTTCACTAGTGATGTAGTCATCATTGGGCCCCCCTGGTAGGCTGATTATCCCCTGTAGTATAGCCACAATACAGGTGTATTTAAACATGAATAGGTACTGTGGTGTAAGCCTGTCTTATGAATTCAATGTCCCAATTTATCTGACCGTTGTTTTGTCGACAGCTGTGTCTGTCGGCTAGATATTTGAGGTGACATATCGCCAGAGAAATTTCCATTTGACGACGCCACTGAAGTATGGAAAACGACATTGCCTCGGAAAAATGGCTGCAGGACCCAAACGAATGACTCAAATTCAATGATCATGATATCATATTGTCCAAAAAAGAATGTTTTAACAAATGAAATTACAATTAATGGCATTTTGTTCATGATGCTGAAGAAATTAATGGTCGTATGTGTAGCATTCTTTCTGGGCCACGCTGTATAGTTATGATTGAAATAAAACAGAACACCCTCAACTCAAAATCTCATATGTCAAGTACTGACCAGTAGATGAATCTGTTTGCTGTCGTGCTGTTCACTTTGTTGCTATCCCTGTAGGCAAAGCCACCGGCACTGTCGGGGACATTCACATCTTGTAAAACTCCTTGAGAGGCACCTGAAAAAGTACACACACAGAAAAACATTAAAACATCAGTCAATAATTACTCCTGTCAAAAAGTTTAAATGTGTGGTTTCTACAACATAATACTCATCAAAACAACAGCTAAATGGTAAAAATAAAAATAATAAAAATCAGGCTGCCTGCTATTTGAACATCTTGCACTGTACGCCACTAATTGTACACTAATTGTGGACAGATGCAGCGTAGGAAATAAACCTACATGTAGGGCGACAGGCGATTAGCCCCTGGCAAAGCCCAAATAGCCTTAAAATCCCCAAAACCCAATCCTTTGGGGCGACCATTTCATTCAGAATCGCCCTCAGATTTGCTACAAAAATGTTCGCTTTTTAATTATTATGGCATTGAAACAAAAATACATTAAAGTTGATATTCATAGGAAATTAAATTCAACAAATTTAGTTTATTTTATAATTTAATGAGTTATCTAAACATTTTATGCAGCTAACTATGGCCATGAAAGTGCTGTCAGCTTTCGGGTTTTATGAAAATAAAATTGCGATAATTGTCCGCTCCTCCCATCTCCGAAACGCGGCTACAGGAAAGTGCCTTTTTGTGTGACGTCACACCGGGTATAGCTACAACGCAGCTCACAGCGACGGACGCGCGGTAACGCATACAGTTCATTAGAGTGTCGTGTCGCTCCATACTTCCAAACGGCTTTAATATTGTTTTAAATTGTTAATGGTTGACATACATTTGTCTCTTCCGTGGTAAACATATCTGATGTGATTATTTATGTCATTAATTAGGGCACGGAAATGGGGACAATCTCGCGAAAATCGTGTTTTAATCACCGTGCTCGCGCGAGAGCTGTAGGCCCCTATTTCCATGGAACATAGCTTGAAAACAAACCCCGACAAACCCTGAACTTAGAAATTGTGTTCGAGAACTAAACTAACGTTACTTATGTAGAATCATAGTTCCGAGGTAGAATTTCCTCTGAACATAAAAGAGTCCTAAGTCAACTGCGCGTGTAATTTAGATGCTAACTACTTTTGTTTTGGCTTTAATTGTTGAATCTGCACAGCGCAGGTAATGTAATATCCCCAGCTATTGATCTGATAAGCCAGGCCCGCGCGTCGGCGAAGCTGCTGGTGGCGAGCTCATGCTGCAGGCCGAGCAGCTAACTCCAACTGCTAAGGAGCCCTTTTTAGCGCTAGCCCCAACTGGCATTACTGCACTCGCGCATGATCGTAACGCCGCAGCAGAAATCGCCATGACTCATATTCTAGTCGTGCTGAAATGAATGAAATTTACGGGCAGGCTGATTGTTCTAATTTTCTTATTAATATGATATTCGTAATGATTTTTTATATCAACTGCATTCTTCATGGTGGAAAAGTAAGTCTCCGTCTTGATAATTGCAAAGATGGCAAATCGCTCGGCCGACGTCGGAACGTGACCTCTAAGAATAGCGTAAATATACAGCCGTAGTAAGCACCTTGGAGGTGCGGTTGCTTTCCCCCTTTTCAGCGTTTTTTCCTGTCCAAACAATGACATTTCGTAGAACAATGTAGAACATTAAGTTGGGAAATAATGAGACGTAAATTGCAAACGATGAGTATTAGGCCTATCTTTTATTTTCATAAGGGAAGAATACACACAAGTTCCAGGTTGTCCTTCCAGCCAATCGCAATAGAGCTACGTACGCCGGAAGTTGCCCGCAGTCCACGACCGTTCTCTTTACGTCACAGCTAAAGGCCGTTTTCCGTACAGCAAACGAGGCTAATTAGGTCCCGAGGTTGGGGTGATGTTTTCACCCTAATTTCGCATTTTATGGAAGGGTTATATTGCTTGAATGACATTTCCAAGTTTTCATTGTACGGCTTAATACAGCTCTCTGTAGATATGTATATCGGTCATATTTATGGTTCTTCTATAAATGTCTCCTTTATAATGGTTGGCTTTTATGGATAAAGCACCGGCTAAAACACTGCAATCTTTCATTGCATTCTTCAAATTTTTGATATGCAACGAAAAGTATCCGCAGAGGTAGAAAAATATAGCCCGAGGGCTCTAATAAAAATTGCCCCTGAGAAATAAAAATTAATTCCTACGCTGGACAGATGGTTCTGATAGGGACAGTAATTTTTAAATTGAACAAGAAGTTCAATCAATTAAGCACTCACCAGTAGGGGGAGATGGTCTGTAAACAAGGATTGTCCTCATCAGTGTTGGAGGTCTCGAGACTGGTCTTGGTCTCGAGACCAGTCTCGAGACCAGCATGCTCTTTCTTGGTCTTGGTCTCGGTCTCGAACCCTCTGGTCTTGGTCTTGGTCTTGGTCTCGAACCTTCTGGTCTCGGATTTTTTGGCCGAGACCAGCCCGAGACCAGCAACTAATGTGATAAAAATCTATATTGTTGTACATGTACCAACTGCAATTTTGCGGCATGTTATGGGGCGTTCAAACATGCAAAGTGCGTTCAAACATAGTTTTAACACAGATCTTCTACACATATATAAGGACTGGCAATGGTGGGTTCTCTGACGCAATATACTGTATTCTGGTCTTTCCTCTTAACAAAAGAAGAAGTATGGAATGAACATCCAGACACAGAAAAGTAACGGAAGAAAAAAGTAACAAAGAAAGACAGAAAGAAGGAAAAACGGAGAGATTGGAAGAATAGAGAGTCAAACGAAAGAAAGAAAAAATAGGAAATAATAAAAGAAAGAAGACTGAAAAGAAAAGAAAAACAAAAAAAGATTGACATCAAGATAGCAGGAAAAGAAATTTTAAAACAGAAAGGGAAAAAAGACATCACGAATGAAAGAAGAAAGATAGAAAGAAGGAAGGAAAGAAAAAATCGAATGAAGAAGAGAAAGAGAAACAAAAAACAAGAAAAGAGAGAAAGAAAGGAAAGAAGACATGGGAAAGACGTAGAATGAAAGAAAAATAAATTAATACAAAAGAGTAAAGAATGAACAAAAAAAAATAAATAAAAGAAGTAAGAAAGTGAAAAGTCTAGAATGAAAGAAAAAAATGAAAGTTTGCAAATAGAAAGGAATAAAACAAGAAAAGAAAGAGATTGGATGAAAGGTAGACCAAAGTAAGAAAAAGGAAGAAAGATAGAAAGAAGGAAGGATAAAAGGAATTTTATGAAAAAAGGAAGAAGAGAAAAAAGAGAAAGAAAGATAGAGATAGAAAAAATAAGCAAGAAGAGAAAAGGATGAAGTAAAGAAAAAGAAAAGAGAAAGAAAGACATGGGAAAGAATAAAGAATTAATTCACAAATAAAAGAAGAAAGAAAGAGAAAAGGGTAGAATGAAATAAAAAAAGGCTGCATGAAAGAAATACAAATAGAAAAGAATAAAACAGAAAAGGAAAGAAAAAGAATGAATGAAAAAAGTGAGAAAAAAGGAAGAAAGATATAGAAATGTATCAGAAAATAACAAGAAAATCAAGAATGAATGAAGAAAAAGAAATAAGATTATTAACAACACTTTATTTTCTTTATCTGATCTGTATTTCAGTAGCTCAGGCAAATGTGCCCATCGGAAAAAGCATTCTTTTCCATTTAAAATTGTTTCTCAGTCATTTGTACAGGTTGTAGCTATCATGCTGACTCGTAGTTGTAGGCCTATTTTACGTTAAACTTTGGGAGGCATTTTATATATAAGTGACAAATGAAACAATGAAGACATAATTTTTAATGTTCTTCATTAACTGTTAAATTGTCAAAACTTAAAAAAAAAATCCTATTACACACTGATTGCAATGGTAAGCAGTAGGCAGTTAATGCTGAGTAACAAAGTTGCGTTATCCTCAAAACATGCACAAATTAGGGTTAATTGAAACGCTGGTCTTGGTCTTGGTCTTGGTCTCGGAAAGTGCTGGTCTTGGTCTCGGACGAATAATTCCATTAGCATTGATGGATAACCTGATCCTTACGGTATCATATGAAAGAAGAATAAATAACTTATCTAAACATGACTAAATAAACGGGTGTATCAGTTTAATTTCACAATGAAAAATCACCAGTGAACACTGACAAAATTTGAAGCAAAAAATGTCACGCCCACCCTATACAAGGTTCCACTTGAGACACACGGCCATAATCATGATGATTTTAATTAACAATTAGTATAACAATGTAGTAATATCCAATTGAGTATAAAGCGAACGCTATCTTTTAGGCATATCCACGATAAGGAGTAAGTGGCAACTCGGCTGATGAAAATATCGCAACATAACATACATCTACATACTCACTTCTGACTACTCTAACTACTACTGCTAACGTTCTACTACCGCACTTATAATAATTACTGTTTTTATGATTTTGGAGTGACACTCAGGATCACTCGAATCTCCGAGTGATCCCTGAGGCACTCCACAATGAGTGAAAACACACCTTTTCACCCAAATGCGGGACTCTAAATGCACTCTTTCTGAATTCACTCCTCAAAAGAAGTGAATATTCAACGTCAATATTTTTAGAGAGTATATATAGGCAATAATTATCGAGTTATTCAATAATTCAATGATTGATGATAATAAATAATAAAATAAATGCACAGAATCATAATATAAGCAGTAATAATTATTTGATAACGATAACAATAATATTAAAATGATAAATCAGTAGTGAGTTACATTATATGTTAGCTTGTGTCCTTAATTCTTGTCTAATTTGCGTTCAAACTGCGCAAAATACACGTTTAAATCGTTTTCAATGTTCATCTGGCATGACATGTACATATGAGATTTTTTAACAGAACATGAAAACATTAACACCCCGCCCTCGAAAAACACAAACCCAAAGAATGTCCTGAGGCCTCCACACCATCAATCCAAAAGTCCATAAGCGCAAGAACAATATCATCAATGACCATATCACTAACACGGCGCCAACTTTGAATGATATTTTTACTAACCCTAAGGATTAGTGGTTAGTGAATAGGACAAATGCAGCATTTTGCTTGAACACACAAGGGTGGTATTCGTTTAAGGCAGCACATTTCAACACCCTCCATCTGTCCATTAACAGCCGCGTAAAACACACATAACGCCACCTAACACGCCCCTAACACCCAATCTGATTTCAGAAATTGGTGTTGGTGTCGAGGTGTTAGTGTCAAATGAAACACTAACACTCGACACCGAACACCACTTCTTGAAAATCACCATTGTATATTCTGGAATTGAATACAGTTGCAACAAGCTTGCTGAGATCATTTAGATCTACTGCACTGTGGCTGTGTTGCACATTTTTTCATCCCAATATTCAGGTCCTCGGATTCGGTCATTTTGTCGGTCGGGAGTTTCACAAAAAAATTCAAACTCTCATTAAATTTAGGGACAGTGATTTTCCGTTTCAAAGTAAAGGCTATTTTTCCATTTCCAAAAATCGGAAATCCGTTTCCAACTTGTCTGAAAAATGGAAATTCATTTACCATAGACTTGTACTCAATCATGCTAGACAGACGGCGCACGTCGCAATATTGGAGATTCTCTCCAATTGATCGGAGAGACTCTACCGATATCGGAGACTTTTCAGGCTCCTGGCTCCAATTTCGGAAGATAAGTCTCCAATATTGGAGAAACTGTTTTTGTTTATGTACTTGCGCAGCAGGGATCATGTTATCCGGCAGTCTAGGAATGTGATATTCAGATGCCTTGATTTTACTGTTAGTTACCCGCACAAAAACCATCGTACTCTTGTGAGAAAATCACAGCGTCTTTTATACCGAAGTTAGATCGATTGCAGGCAGTTGTCGATAGCAAAGTTGTTGATGGTATCGGATTACCAGCATAGTTTAATGAACATGGTGTCATTATCAATATTATTATTGCTACAAATCATTAATAAATTTTATTAAGAAGCTCCTATGGAGAATCCAGATCTAATTGTTATACTTTCATCAGGACCTCAGTGGGAAGAGTTGGTCTCTCGGAAAAAAAATCTCTCCAGATATCGAGATTTCTTTGTGCCAAGTTTGATAGACCCCATTAAAAGTCTCCGACACTCGGAGAGTCTCTCCGAAATGGAGAGAATCTGCGCGATATATGACATGCGCCATACTGTTAAGAGGTTAATGTTACATGAACTTGAAGAAAAATGACAATCACAACAATTCGCGTTTAGACTCTTTAACAGTTAGATCTACTAGACCTCTACACATGTAGTACATAAAAGTAAAACTTAAGTTGAAAACAAAGTATTCTCACTGTTTTTGTGTTTCTGTGTCCAACTTTTTCTAATTTTTGTTCTGAGTTTCATGTTTTTCCTTTCAAAAAAGTAAAAAAACCTGAGAAAAAAGTTTTTCTGTGTTTGCCGCATTGAAAAGCTTTCCAGATTCGTTTTCGTGTTACAGCAACCTGTCTGTATAGAACATGGTCCTATGCATGAATTGCATTATTCAACGTAGGATCTCAGTAGATCAGAACACGCTGATTGTTTGATTTTTGCTACCCAAAACGGGTAGCAAATTCGTAATTCAAAGGTCATAAACAATGAGATTGCAAATTCAAAGCATCTCATAAAGGCCCCTAACGGCTGTTTCGGCGCTCAGCTTGGCCGTCGCTTTGCCGCACCGTAATATCAGCGAGGAGGGCCTTATCACAGAGGCTAGCAGTAGGGGTTACTGGTTTTTCCCGATAAACACAGATTGTCTGTGATAACCAGTGAATTGGCTCCCATTTATAAGGACTTCTTCAACACACAAAAATGGGAAGTTAGTACCACACACGGTAGAACTATGGGGTATCTACAGTGCATAATAGAGCTGTATAGCCCCATATGGCTTGTCGAGTCCTGTCAGCCGGGACGTCTCGCACGATCTTGCATGCCTGGCGTCTCATCGGCTCACCATCCGTACAAGTGTATTCCATGGGCTTGAAACAATTTCTTGGTTTGTATACTGCAGGTCAATACAATTTCATGAACATATTTTCCACTCACGACAATTCAACAAAGGATGTTTGTAATTTTTTACCTGTAATCCCTGCAAATTGGATGCAAAATTCCAGATCAGAACCTTCTGCTTCATTGAAATTCTTCGTCCTGTTCTGTTATTCTCGAGTCGATATATTAGACTCATTTCAGGTCGCGCGTGCCATAAATCATCTGTCATCCACACAAGATATTTGAATTGCGCCATCTACGTTGAAGATGCTGTTAACAAGTCTAACACTGGTTTTCACTGGCCTTTACCCGGAAGTGGCGCTTAGAGTGTTCGTCACTGCAGAAATCCATTTAATCAATTCCAACAGCCCGGCACTGACTAAGATTTCCATTAATTTTGTATTTTTTTTATTATTATTCTCAACGGAGGAAATCGGAGCATAACCATAAAATAAGTAATGTATTATGCTTTCCATGAAACATGAGGTAAGTTGAAAATCGTACGAACTACGTCTATACCAAATTTTCAAACAGTGGTTGAGCAGTGGCAGAAGGAGCTGTGCATTCTACGAGCCGACAGTGATTTGACGCCTAGTGCTTAAGCGTAAGAGTCCCCATGGAATTTGCAATGCAAATGAATGGGCCTAGCTCCATGTTAACCGTTGCGGGTTTCAAACATGTTGGGGGAAGAATTGACAAGTCATAAAAAAGACGATCAAATGAGGATAGCCATGACCGAAGAATCTATTTTACAGCTCAACGCCCGCGTAACTGTCCATTTTAAGCGTTGGCAGAGAGCAAGGTGAAAAAAATTTTCTCATAAATTACAAAGACATTATCAGTTTACGAAGACGACAGTTCATAACAGTTTATATCAATTTATGAGGACCAAAGTGTTGTAGTGCAAGACCAGGCCCATCCGATGGACCAAGAACAGACCAATCGAGACCAGACCCCACCGAGACCAAGAGTCAAGACCAAGAAAAAGAGCGG
>JZLH01S0358886.1:5939-33336 GCA_001188425.1 Eucidaris tribuloides
ATCATCATCATCATCATCATCATCATTATTATTATTATTATTATTATTACTGTTGTTGCTGTTTTTTTGTCGTCACTCTTGTTAATTATCATCATCATCATCATCATCATTTATTCTTCTTACATATTATGCACAGGGTATGTTGCATTGTCAATTCGTAGTGTTTACCACTGACGAAAGAATTACAGTGTACACTACAATGTCTCACAGAACAGTTGTCACAATATCACATTATAAGAAAAGAAATGTACATGCCTCATGCCAGGCCTATACTGTACAAGGCTACAACACATCTACTGAATATAATAAATATAGTAGGGCAAATTTATTTCATAAGCACACAACATATGGATGGACTCCTGTGGGGGAAAAAAATCAGTTTCGTAATTCCTCAGTTCGAACAGTAGGGTGTAACTGAGCCCAATTATTTACTTGGATTTCAAAATGTAATTGCATGCACCTACATACATGTATATGACAAGGTTCAAGATATGACCACCATTTCACTGACAAAAGTGTGTAAAAAATATTTAGAGGGGAAAATTACCTTTTAGAAGATGAAAGATGAAAGTGCTTTTCTAAATAAAAGTGTCTGAATCTTCAGTGTTTGCAACCTAGAACCCTGTATCTTTCATCGTTTTTGAGAAAAAAAAAATCAGATTTGTAGCTGTTTTGGGGTGACAAAAATATTCACCACTTACTTTGAAATAGTTGTAGTATCTACAAAAATCTGGCTTTTTAGCTCCAAGGCTTTTGTGGGAGGTGATGATTTATGTGAATCCTCAAATTATACATGATTTTACATTAACTTATTTTGTTGATAAGTTTATTTCGGTTACGGTAATTCCACTTTACATGTCCTAAAATGTCCCAACACTTGTGCAACCAACTTTACTGCAAATGTATCATCATGACGGAGGTGTTGTAATTCTGGACAGCTTGTGTACCTGCCTACCTGGACATGGCACTTTTGACAAGTTCTATGCGCCAGGAACAATCTCACAGAGTTTCAGCTCTGGGACACCTGTAGAACTACATGTACATGTATGGGGTAGTACTGAGCAAAAGATACTGTACTACCCCATAGCTCGGCAATTGTTGCAGGACGTCCTTGCCGGTCATCCATAGCACACGGCAGAAATCGCACCCGCACCTCATTGATACCAATGCTTGAACTAGTGCGCACAGGCATATGCAACCATCAGCAACAGTCACCCAAATGTTATCCACCAAGATTTCAATGATGGGTGAATATATCAATTGGAAAATCAACTTTGTAGTAAATAAAGATAATTCACACTTTCAAAAGGATAATGTACATTGAAAGGTAATAAATGACGGCTTTTGCACAATACGTTTTTTCCATTCCACAAACTTCATATCTTGCAGCGGTTCAAACAACCGCTACAGCGAGCGATCATTCGTGGAAGGCCGAAGGCACCAGTCTTCACTACGGGTCGATCTCAAGCGTGCTCTGGGGACAGAAGATACTTACCACCTATTTTACAGAAAGAGAAATGTTAATTTTTCAGAAATTTTCATACTGGATCATATGAAATTAGTTAATGACATTCACATTTTTCAGACATCCTGAAAAACTTAAATGTCTGGATACTCAACTAACTCCCTGTCCTATAATTCTATCGTACTCTTGACTTGTGTTAGATAGTTACATGTAAACTTCAATTGCCCCAATGCCTGTTATCATGACTGCTTGTACATGTACTGTAATTCTGGACGGATTGTGTACCTGACACCCGTAGGGATCGAGAAAGGCATTTTACGCGCCAGGAACTATCATAAAGTTGCAAACAGACACCCGCAAAAGCAGCTTTTATTTTTCCTTCCATATATCAATTCCTGATTTTTCAAGGAAATTCCAATATTAGACCCTCTATGCAATGTGGGCCTAAACCTGTGCAGTGTGCACCATACATTTCACATAGAAAAATTACTTGAAGTTGCAACTCAATAAAAAGTTACCAAATGATGTTGCTCATATAATGATACATACATGTATCTGAGGAATACATGTAACACTGCAAGGAATATGTAAAAAAAAAAAAAAATTTTCAATATTTTTGAAGACGATTTTGTCAATGTGTCACTCGACTCGGCATAAACACGGGTATACCTCTACTAAATCTGCGCACATGTGCATTGGCTATGTAACTTGTGCAGAGTGGTGATTTGCGTCAGCGTATAAATTTTGAATTTCGGAAAACTGCGCACATACTTCTCGAAAACAGCGACAAATCATGAATGATTATTTCATTTGCTATACGTGTGTACCAATTAAATGATTTGTGTGTGAATTTTAGGTTTTGCAGATTGTCTTAGACTACAGTCTAGAGCACTTGATCACAGACCGAAGGCTTCAACCTGTGTATCGCATCCGGTCATTTTTCACAGGTCTTATTGGACGATGTGGACAGACATTTGACAGAGAGAAGATACTAACAGTACGGGCGCACTTCCAATATCAGAGACTCTCTCCACTCTCGGAGACAATCTCCGATATCGGAGACTTTTTCTGCTCTCTGAATTCGGAGATGATCTCCAATATTTGAGACTTTTTTTGTTTATTTACCTTGGCGCAGTCGGGATTAGGTTATCGCAACTTACAAATGCGATATTCAGAATCCTCAAGGGATTTTATTACTCCAGTTGACCGTCTACTTGCCAAGTAATGATTGATTGTTTACATTTTAAAGCAATTATCGATAGCGAAGTTGCTGATGATATCGATACCATCATAGTTTATGACTGTTGTCAATTAATAAATTTCTATTAGACCCTACATGTATGCAAATTCAAATCTACATTAAAATTGTTTCCACCACTGCGGAATCATGTCTTGGAAAAACAATCTCCGATATTGGAGATTTTCTTTGCACCAAGTTTTGATGACTCCTTGCTTTACTAGTCTCCGATATCGGAGATAAACTCCGACATTGGAAATATTCTCCGATATCGGACGTGCGCCCCTACTACTAGTACTAACTAAGTAGACCTACCTGTAAAATGTCGTCCAAATCGCCCGATAAAAGTCCTCCGGACATGAATGATACACAGGTACAAGCCTTCGGTCTGTTGATCATACTGATCAAATTAGAAAAGTTTTTGGGGCACCATCATCCTGATCATGATGGCATGAGGCATGCGCATGAACAGTACGGGCGCACGTCCAATATCGGAGATTCTCTCCAATTTCGGAGAGACTCTCCGATATCAGAGACTTTTTCTGCTCTCCGATTTCGGAGATAGTCTCCAATATTGCCTATTGGAGACTTTTTTTGTTTATTTACCTTGGCGCAGCAGGGATCATGTTGTTGCAACTTAGGAATGTGATATTCAGAATCCTTAAGGGATTTTACCCCACATGACCGTCTACTTTGAAAATTCACCGTCTTCTTACCAAGTTATGATCGATTGTTTACATTTTGCAGCAATTATCGATAGCGAATAGCAAAGTTGGTGATGGCATCGATTACCAGCATAGTTTATGAATGTTGTCATTATCAATATTATTATTCTTATAAATTATTAATAAATTTGTATTAGACTCTATGTAAATCCAGATCTAATTGTTTACACCACCATGACCTCGGGGGATTGGTCTTGGAAAAAAAAAATCTCCGATATCAGAGATTTTCTTTGTGCCAAGTTTTGATGACCCCATTAAAAAGTCTCCGATATCGGAGACAATCTCCGACATTGGAAATAATCTCCGATATTGGACGTGCGCCCGTACTGATGAATGATCCCCGAGACATATCCTGAAAAATTAAGTGCCCAGATACTATTGGACCTAGCCTGTCCAGACGCCGTGCGCTAGCACGGCGTCTGGCCTATATCTTCGTACTGCGCTGGGGTTTTCCGTCATGTCTGTTCGATTGAGACGGATTTTCTGAAAAAAACGTTAAAACATTTAATAAGATCATACTCACATTGCCACTTGTGGGTATGGTCCTCTTCAGTAACCTACCTTCTTATAGTCATGTGAGTTCGTTGATTTTGAGTTTTTTTTGCTTTAATTGTCATGGGAAGATGTTTTCGCCGGGATTTCAAAATGGCAGCTTTGCAAATCCACGTTCAGCGCACAGGTCAGTGCGAGCGCGTGTCCGTTTGTTGTGCTTTCGGAAGGCTTGTCGTCTGTATATCCGCGCGCGCGCTGCCCCGGGAGATCAGTCTGTTGACTTGACCTTTGAACTTTCCGATTACCTTCCGGTAATTTGCGATTACATTACCCGAGAATCATTGCGAGCGACTCCCACAGATAATACACAGCTCGTGAAGACCCGTGATTCGTGAAGAAGAAATTCACAAGAAAATCCCGCCATTTTTTTTCTAAATATTAATTTAACCGTGAACTAAATAAAAACCCAGAGATTATAACCGTAGCAATTTTATGGTCTAACGTGATTGTGGGGCGAAGCGCCACATAGAACCGCACCTCGGATCTATGTGGCAACCCACGAGAGCAAATGGGTACAGTTGCATCCCGCTGGCTGACAGGCAGCGGAATGTTTGTATTTATATTGGACCCTCTTCCCCGTACATTATGTGGCCACAATGGCAAAGCAAGATTTAAAACAGAGATTTACTTTTACACAGACATAGCCATAGTCATGTGGAATGCCAACGTTAACACATCAGACTCAACTGCTCAGGCTGTGTCACCATACTCCCTGCACTAGTCACGTCGTGTAATCTTCGGTTCGGAATTGGCTGTCACAACAATGATCGTTGGCGTTTACGCCTACAATTTCGCCCAATTTTGTGCTCCCACTCGATAAATAGCATGCCACACAAGACACAAGTAACGGTACAAATGCGACGAAAGTCACAAAACATGTCCTTACATGATTCTCCGGTGATGACAGCTGTTTTGGCCTTCTATCAGTTTGAGGTTATCCCGTACGTATCTCAGATTGCATTGGCGACCTTCGACCACGATCAAACACTAGCTATCCATTCATTCAGCGGATCCCGGCTAGTACTAGGCTAAGTTCGGCGCGGTCCGTACCGGTCCTGTGTGTGTTAGCAATATGCACGTATACGACGTGTATACAGCTAGCTCTCGATCTCGCTAGCGCTTCTCTGTGCAGCAAATTGAATGTGTTAATTTTTCTAGCCTTTTGCCGCTGAGGGGGTAAAGCAAAATTCACTGGATCGGATTTATAAACTCGCTCTTGCAATAAATCCATCGTGTCAGCACATCTACCCCAGACAACTGCCCTGGGGACGACTCCCACTCGACAACTCCACTTAGGATGTTTTCCCCTGAGATGTCTCCCCCGGATAACACCCCCCCCGTGAATGACTCCCACCTGACAATTCACCTCGCAGGACGTCTCCCCCCGGCCGGAAGACAACTCCCCTGGAGGACAGCTTCCCCGGGATCTCCCCGGAAGACGGCTCCCCTGGAGGACAACTCCCCCGGAGGACAGCTTCCCCGGGGGACATCTCCCCACTCCCAAGGAGGACAAATCCCAAGGAGGACAACTCCCCTGAACTATGTATCCAAAAAGTCTGATATGACAGACAGCTAGGAAGTTGTCCTCCGGGGAAACTGTCCTCGAGGGGAGTTGTCCTCTATAGAAGCTGTCCTTTCGGGGAGTTGTCAGGTCGGAGTTGTCCCCAGGGAGTTGGTCCGGGGGGGGGGGGGACGTTAGGACCTCCGAAATTGAAATAGTCATTTTTTTTTCAAATGCAAATTCATGCAATATGAGTTATCATAATAATAGTTTAAGGTAGGCCTACATATCCTCCCTACTCAAAAGTATTGCAACATATACTATAACACATGCATTTTGACTTGAAGCGGTCTTTCTATAATGATGTCCTATGAAGTTTATAATTGGAAATGACAAATTATTTGAAAAGAAATCAATAAACATTTTTTTACCTTCCTTCTCCAAGGCGTAGAGATTATCAAATGCAGGTGCACCCACAGCAGAGGGGCTGGAATATAGAATGTAACTTTTTTCTTCTCCCTGTAGGGGTGGGGTGTTAATTTACACTAGCATCGTAATTCAGTTTCATATTTCCTGTGAAACGGTTTTGATGGCTTGGAAAGACTTCTAACAAACAAAAATGCCAATGTGTTCCTCTGACACGGTCTCAGAAAGACGCAAAGACGAAAGCGCCTCTATATCTTCATAAGATAGTGATAAGGAGGATACGCCCCATATTTCAAAAAAGGACCTCCTCAAGTTGTAATTTCTTATTCTTTCTCAATTCTAAAGGCGGTTTATTATTGCAAATATCCTAAAATTTGCTGTAATGCGACTGTTTAGTACATTTGACATAATGTGGAGAGAAGGCCATCTTTATTTTAGTAGCCTTATCCTCCTTATCACTATCTTATGAAGATAGGAGGCGCTTTCGTCTTTGCGGCGTGGTGTCTTCTTTCTGACATGTCACCGCGTCAAAAGAACACATTGCCATTTTTGGGATTGCTGGAAGTCTTTCTAAGCCATCAAAACCGTTTCACGGGAAATATAAAACCGAATTACGATGCTAGTGTAAATTAACCCCCACCCCTACAGGGAGGCGAAAAAATGTTAAATTTTATGTTTCTGCCCCTCTGCCGTGGTTGTGCCTGCATTTGATAATCTCTCCGCCTTAGAGAAGGAAGAAAAAAGATTGACCATTGATATCTTTTAAAATGATTTGTTATTTTCAAATTATAAACTTCCCTAGGACGTCATTATGAAAAGATCAACTCAAAATGCATGCATTATAGAGTAGGGAGGGTCCCAAAATTATCCAGTCTGCAAGATATTCTTGGAAAATTAACTCATCAAAAAGGAAATCTTGAAACAGAAATACATTACACTTTTAACTATCAAACTGGACACAAACATCATGAACTGGCATTTCATTTTATTTTCAAACTGAACACAAAGATTGTCAGCTTTAGTATCAGGACGCGGGCGGCGCGAGCCGGGGGGGGGGGGCAGGGGCACTTGCCCCCCCCCCCAATAAAAAAATAAAAAAAAAAAGAAATAAATAAACAAATAACAAAAAATAAAAATCCCAGATATAGGCAAAACAAGTGCCCTTTTTTGTTTTTAAACGACGCATTTTCGTCCTGTAAGATGATTTTCCTTTGTTATATATATATTATATATTATATTATTTATATCTATTATATATTATGATATATGTTTTTCTTATTTTTCATTTTTTTTTTTTTGCCCCTGGCGGGGCACGTCATAGAGTACAGAGAAGACATAATTGGGTAACTTGTTCAACGAAGGGGCACATTTTGTGCCTAAAAGGGGCATCTAGTGGCCTCTAATCTTAGTGCCCTCATGCATGGGTAGCAAAAATTAGGCACTCCCTGTACTGTTCGCCCCACTAACCCCATTACATTTCCAGGCTTTTCTCAATCGAATGTGCCCTCTTTTGGTTTGTACCCAGACTGAGTGAGGTGAAACTTCTTTTTAATATACGTATTTTCTTTGGTTGACAGTGATTTTATTTCATGTATTCATGATTTATTCTGTGTATTTTTGCCCCTGATGGGGCACATTGTAGAGCAAAGAGAATAAGTGGGTTGGCATCTCATATACAGTGTGTCTCAAAAAAAATTGTGCAAGTGAAAACCGCCCTCTTTGGCAATTAGAAAATACTCTTGTGGCATGATGCTTACGTCAACGTAAAGTGCATAGTCTTAGCTTTCAAATACCATTAGTTTTGTTTAATTTGCTCGTCTTAATCTTGAGATTTGTTAATTTAAATAAGAAAGGGTAAAATCGCGATTGTGCCACTTTTACTCCAGTCCGGAGTAAAAGTGACACAATTGTGATTCCACCGTTTTGTTGTTTACAAGATATCTCGAGATCAAAACAAGCAAATTGAACAGAACAAACAGCATTTGAAAGCTAAGAATTTGCCCTTGATGTTGATGTGAACATGTGTCACAGCAGTATTTTCTAACTGTCAAAGAGGGCGCTTTCACTTGAACAATTTTTGAGACGTGCTGCAGCATGTCTCAAAAAAATCTGCACTTTTACTCCACTCTTACGGGAAGAGGGCCTGATTGCTAAAAGCTGGCACATTTGTTGATTTACCTTTTCGTTGTTAATACTGCTATCTCGGTTTTACCAAGGCAAACGATCTGAACAGGAAACAAACGAATGCTGAAAGCTAGGACTATGCCCGTGATGGTGATGTAAGCATGACGTCACAAAAATGTTTTTCTCATTACCTAAGAGGCCGCTTTTTACTTGCACAATTATTTTTGAGACACAATGTAGTGCCCTCAGGGGTGGCAAAATTGGGCCCTCTCCATCTCTTTTCTTGATAACATGGCCCTATTTTGATGTACTCTTCAAGCGACAAAAACTGTCTTTCGTGAGCAGAGGTGTCGATAGTGGGGGAGGGCAGGGGCGATCGCCCCACCAATGAAAATATTGGGGGCGAACATGTCGATTTGCCCCTCCCCAATAATTTTGACAACTTGAACAATTCATAATATGCAATGCAAATATATATTTTAAAAAGCATTGGAAAGCACTATAAAACCATTAAACACGGCATAAAAATACTATTAAACATACAAAATTTTCAATTTTTCGGCGCACCTTGCGCGCAATTTCTGTATTACAATTCCCCGCCCAAAGTGCGCCGAAAATTGTGATTTTTTTTTTCACTTTTGCCCCCCCCCCCCCAATCCAAAACATGGATGAGCGCCCCTTTTTGTGAGGCAATTCTCTTCTCGTCTTCTTCAATCAAGAAAATCGTTTTAAAAGAGAAGAATGCCCCCTTTTCTGCAACAGAATTTTGCGTGACGTGACTTATTCTGTGCTCATGACTCTATAATTTATGAAGTACATGTATATTTGGATCCACTATCGTGCAGATGGGGTGCTAAGTAGCACTTACTACTAGAAAATGAGACATGCATAATGCTCAGAGTCACACTTCACTAAATAACACGATTATTTTGCTTTCTATTCAATTTATGTTTGCCTAAATTTATTGCAAAAAACACCCCCCCCCTCAAAAAAAAGAAAGAAATGCTTAAAATGGACATTAGGTAAGAACTATGAACCCGAGAAGTTAAAGTTTTATGATAAAGGATTTTATTTTTTTTCCCCAAACCGCTGCTTGCTGCTCTCAGTCGCCGCGGAATCAGCCTGTACACTCCAAACTTGTATGTGTCGAAAACACAAATTAATACATCTATGAAATGAAGATCAATGGAACATTTTACATGGGAAAGTCCATTCATGTTCTTCATAACCAAACTACGTGGTTTTCATTATCATTTTTGCCCTCCAAAAAGTGTTTGCTCATTGTGTCCTGTGGATTTGTTTGATCTAGCATGATGCATGATGTTCTTCATCTTTTTAACACTCTATAGGCCTACCAATAAAATCCGAGTTGTAGCGCCAGAATAGACCACAAAGCGAGTTTTACAACTTCAAATTTCCAAATTTTCCAAACCGCTCGCTCGCTACGCTCGCTCGCGGAATACATACATCATATTATAATTGGAAAAAATTGAAAACAAAAAACGGGTTGCTCAAGTTACATTACAGCAAAAACACACATCAACTTCAAGCAAAAACTTGATGGAGAAAATTTCTGCATACCCCCAATGCCCCTTTTGATATATAAGTGCCCCTTTTTGGCATTGACCCCCCCCCCCAACCGAAAATACGTTCCGCGGCCCCTGGCTTAGTATCTCATATTATTTTTAAATTCCTCATACAAATTTATAGCGTATATGCATTTTATGATTTCATTTGTTAAAATAGTTGGCTTAGTTACTCAATGATTTTTCACCCCCTCCCATTGTTGAGTCCCAAATCCCATGCAAATAGATACTTTTTACCTTACAGTGCAAGGTATCTTAAAACAATTATAAGAAAAATATGCATAGAGAAAGAAGCAGAAACTATCATTAATCTTATGCCAAACTAAAAAGGACATAACCTATAATTATAATACTTTAATAATGATAATTTAAATAATGATTAATAAACTTTGTTGGCAAAGCGTGTTGATATTATTGATTGTTTTTACTTATTTTCTGACAATTGTATTCTTTTATATTGATATTTTTACACAAGACCTTGATGAAAAACAGTTTATACTGATCTTGTTATCCTGTTTAAATATGTTTAAATAAATAAATAAATAAATAAATAAATAAATAAATAAATAAATAAATAAATAAATAAATAAATAAATAAATAAATAAATAAATAAATAAATAAATAATACCCTGAAATTTACCCTTAGTGAATTTAGATTGTCATAAGAAGATAAAGGTGGGAACTTTTTTTTGTAATTGTACAACTCCTAATCCCCCTCCCCCCCCCCACAAAAAAATTATATATATGTAAATATATATCTGTATCCTCATAAGAAAAGTTTGATTGTAATAACTGGTAAATCAATTTGTGTAATTTTCTATTTTAAATTGATTTTTTTTTGAAATAATTTGGCATGACACCATAATTGTGTAAAGTTCAGTTATGAAGTAGTGTTTAGCTAGGTAGTAGAAAGTTCAATTTTCAGAAATTTACATCAAGGGGAAAATATGAAATTTGTACTTTTTAATGTGTTTTGCCACAAAGCCAATAAGTCCACTTCTCATTTTGTTGCAATTGCCGATAAGTTGCTACTGCCCATGGTGTAATATGTTTTTTTTTATTTGACCCCAAAATGATTACAAAAAACACCATTTTTGTAAAACTTGGGCCAAATTTTTAAAATGATACAAATGTGGTTAATAAGACCGTTTTATCTCGATTTGAGTACATTTTTTTAAACGTTTGATAAGCTGTCCATGACTTTCCCATAAGCTTTTGTTTTATTGAAAATCTAATACTTGACCAAAAATGATAAAAACTGTCATTTTGTCCCAATAAGTAACCCAAATGTCAGAAATCAAGGATTTCACCACCACCACCACAATAATCATCATCACCATCATCATCACCATAAGCATCACCATCATCATTACCATCATCATTATCATCATCATCATGATCATTGTCATCATCTTCATCATCACCATCACTATCATCCTCATAACCATCATCATCACCATAAGCATCACCATCATCATTACCATCATCATTACCATCATCATTATCATCATCATCACCATCATCGTCATCATCACCACCACCATCATCATTACCATCATCATCATCATCGCCATCCTCATCACCACTATCATCACTATCACTACAAACATAGAGTTTATTATATAACTTCATAAGTAGTTTCCTACCAAAGGAGCATGGTTTTGTCCTGTTAAGAAGACTGTGTTAGAATTATTATTGATTTACTGAATCTTAAGTTTTTGACAAATATTATGAGAAATAAGTAGCTTTTGTCCCATGGAATTTTCAAAGATGTTGTTTCAGAGCTAAATATATTTCAATGATTTTGCATGAAATGACATGATTGGGGGTGGTCCTCAACTTGGGGTGAAACTATTCGAGAATCAAGTAAAATGTACAAGGATTCTACTGTGAAAATTTGGTAGTCAAAAGTTGACTCGTTATAAAATAAATTCCATCTGTATGTGTTGTGACAGACAAATCTGCTGTGTAGAGTTCTATGGGATGTATTTTTATAGGGGTTCAAGAGAAACAAATTGCAAGTATGTTCAAGCTTGATTCGGCTTGAGTAAACAAATTCAAAATAAATCCTTCCAGCCAGGAGATACACACAAGCTGGTTTACCTTGATTATCTATCAACCAGTTTGGTTAAAGAGGCGTTTTTTGTTTCTCCCAATCATGTTACTGCCCTTTAAATGGCATATTGAAATCCATAAAAGCAAAGAAGGTAAAGAAAATAATGTTTTTTCTACTCTCATTTAGTATGCAATACAACTGCATAACAAACACTTTTAATTTACGATGCGGTTTCCTTTCCATTGAGTTAGTGACATCTTATACCTCTTATCAACTTAATTTAACATATTACCCCTCTTCTGAGGAATGTTGAAATGTCGTATCAATTTTTGCAAGGTACGTGTACATGGACCAATTATTTCAGACCATACCCAGATTTTATGAAATGTTCTTATTTATGCTATTTTTTCATTTATTTATTTTTTATTTATTTATTTACTAGTATTTTTTTTTTTGGGGGGGGGGAGTTGCCTCCCTCTAGTGGCAAAAATTGACAGAGCATAAAAAAGGAACAACTGTGACATGCCTGTAAATCTTTTTTCTCTTCTTTCTGTTTTGTTTGCATGTGGGAAAGCTCCATCCCATTGCCCCACCCTACAGACACACACACACACACCACACACACACACACACACACACACACACACACACACACACACACACACACACACACACACACACACACACACACACACACACACACACACACACACACACACACACACACACACACACACACACACACACACACACACACACACACACACACACACACACACACACACACACACACACACACACACACACACACACACACACACACACACACACACACACACACACACACACACACATACAATTACATATTGGTGTTTACATTCAGCATTCTGGATCAAAAGTCAACTCGTGTACTTCATAGATTAACACGCACCATCATCTGACTTGAGTTATGTTTTTTCTTCAAAATATTTATTTTGCCATAATTTTGATGAAACTAACATTTCTGTTTCTTTGTATACACTTTTCAACACATTACAAAACATGTGACAACATAAAACAAATACATCATCAATAATACTACCACAAATGCGGCTAAGTAACATCATCATATGTACTTAAATTATGCAACATCTTCAAAATAAAACACATTATTTGTTTTTCCCTTTGTTAATCTGGGACAACAGTAGCAGAGTGTCACATAACTTATGAATATTAATACTTGTTAATTTACATTCATACATATGCATTAGCAAATATTTAAATTTCTATATTAATTAAGGAATACCAATTTTATACAAGGACTTTTGACTTTATAGGTCTGTGGTAAACTCTAAAAGTAAATAAATATAAGATTATTTTCAGAACTCGCCAAAAAAATAAAAATCTACAAAGCCTCTTAAACTATTTAAACTGACCTGCACTTGGTGGCTCAATATTCTCACCAAAACTAAATGGACAAAATCTATGTGAATGTGTTTTAAAAAATCTCAGTGAATGTTAAGATGAACAGATATATTGTCAACACTGAACAGTCCAATAAAATATGATCGAGAAACATTTTCCATGAATCATTTCGCAACAAGTCATTATTTCAATTGTTTCAACAGTTGTAATGGTATGAGCATGTTATGTCTGCATACGTAATGATGTAATGAGTATTTCAAAGTAATGCATGCCTGAAAACATAGTCACTGGAAAAGAAACATTCACCTTATAATTGATCTTCCCTAATATTCTTTTCCTCTCAAGATATCATATTGTAGTCAAAGGGATTTCTCCACCCTGAAGCTATGCAAGTGCATATATTAACCATCTGAATAAATGTTTCAGTTTAAATAAGTATCACTAATTAAGTATTTTTTAGACATGTAGTGTATTTCATGTATTTCAGACATGTAGTGGTAATAATACTAGTTTAGTATGTATGAGGACATGGGTTCTATCCCAAACAAGTCCTCAAGGCTCAAGTCATTTTTTGTGTGGTATATTTATTGTATATTTTTGTCACATTCATGTAAACATGCACTGAACACTAATGTGCCAAGAAAGGCACACTAAATTCCTTTAATTTAACACAACTAAACTGATTTCAAAAGCAAAGATTTAAATGCCTAAAGGAAAACAATAGTTAGATAAAACTTGTAACAGCACAACCCCAAGAAAAAAAGAGAGATGTGTGTATTTTTAAAATCATACATCCATCAGTCATAAAATGTTTTGTCATTTTGGGTCTGAAATTTTTATTTTTGTAATGAATAAAAAACAATCTTCACAACTATGTGTGTGTTATGTGCCCACTTTCTACCAAACACTGCAGCTACCTCAAAAACCTAAAAATCCTACAAGAAATCTGATCAAAATGTAGTGCATAATATCATACATCCATCAGTCATAAAATGTTTTGTCATTTTGGGTCTGAAATTTTTATTTTTGTAATGAATAAAAAACAATCTTCACAACTATGTGTGTGTTATGTGCCCACTTTCTACCAAACACTGCAGCTACCTCAAAAACCTAAAAATTCTACAAGAAATCTGATCAAAATGTAGTGCATAATATCATGTTAACTCTCGCACACAAAGACCAAAAAGTGCATAGTTGCTATATAACATCCCTCATAATAACTTTGCCTTACATTAATACTGATATTATACATATGAAAAGCTGTGTACCCCAGAAAATACACCCCGGCCCAGCTCTCCCCCTCCCCCCCCCCACCAAATGGTGTTCATCAAACATTCCACTGCTGATTGAAAGCAATTATTTGCATCATTGTGTTACAGTGTTGTATCCTCAAGACCAATTCTGGTGGCCTCGGTCACGGTCTCGGTCCGAGTCGCCTGTACAAACCCTATGGAAAGGTTGTGATTTGGGGTGGCCTCGGTCTCAGAACGGGTGGTCTTGGATACAACCCTGTTGTGTTATGACTAGTGTTGCACGACTAAGTCGCGAAAAGTCGTAGTCGCGACTGCCTACACGGAGTCGCGACTCCGACTATCGGAACGCAATAGTTGACTTTTTATCACATGTTAATTTGTATTGAAAACTGAGTCAAAAGACGTAAAAATTGAACAGAACTACCAATCATTTATCTACCATTTTGTGACAGAAATGAATCCCCTATCTTTCTTCGATCGCAAATCAAACAGAACTGTCAAAATGTACTTGGATCAGCCTATAATCGTGCAATGCTATCATACATGTGTTGCCGTATACGTGCGACTCCGACTGCGACACCCATGCACCCCACACCACCAATCTTGAACACACTAAGACGTTGAACACCAATAGTCGACTAATAGTCGGAGTCGCGACTATTGGTGGGCGACTAGTCGACTCTCTAAAATGCTGAAGTCGTGCAACACTAGTTATGACCCACATGAAAAATTATCAATTTCAAGCTCTGCATGGGTTAAAATCATAAAAAAAAATTAAATGAACACTAGTGCTTGACATTGCAATGGACCTATTAAAACAAATATACTGTGATGATGCATACTGGAAGACATGCAAAAAAAACTGATTTTGATTAACTCTCAATACGCCGCTGGTATGAGTTTGCACCGCAGAAAGTACCCTTCAATTAGTGCTAAAAGAATAAAAAGTATTACAGTAATTCAACTTGTTATTACACTTTTAAATAGTAAAGGAACAATTTTCATTAAATCACTCACAAAACTTGTTGGTTTGTATTGGATGTATTCCTACTTCAGATTTTTATTACAGATTTTTTGTTTGTCATGAAAATATGTACATTCTATACATTTCTGGATATATAAAGAAAAATCAAAATAAATAACCTCACAAAACCCCACAAAATTCATTGCATTAAAATCAAAATTATGCTTTGTTTGGTACACAACATTTTAATCCCTTTTTTATACAGGTGTTTTAATTGTGAAATTCGTTTAATTCAGTTTTTTATTCGTAAAGAAGTAAAAGTCAAACTGCATAGAGTTATAAAAATAACAACAATAGTACATGTACGAATGCATACCTAGTCATTTACATAAACAGTATGTGTTTAATTTAACAGGCCAGTTGTTGATGTTTGTTATTTATTTATACATATATTATAAATAAACAAATGATAAATAAAATAAATTTGATGCCAACACTGGTAATTTAGACTAATTATGGTTGATTGCAAAATTTCTGGATACTGTAACAATGTGGAAAGTTGTGTTCTGAGCATAAGCAATCCTCCTAAAATACTATACCTCCACCCCCCCCCCCCAAAAAAAGAATAAATGAATAAATAAAAACTGTCATCCAGAATTTACAAATATATGTAAATTGGGAGAGCCAGACTCTTAAAAAAGAGAGACAAGATTTGTGTAATAAATATGTGTACAACAGAAGAGTTGAAGCTTAATGAAGACGGAAGTAAAATTTACCAGTCAAAAATTCCAAATATGTTTCAGTTTCCAGTCTTGTAAATAGCTGTGGGCCATAACTGTACGATGTTTTCTGGTACAGACAACATTCACTGGCACGTTTGCCCCAAATACACCAACCCAATCACTTTATAATGTACGTGACTGGTTGGCGAGCGGCTGGCTTGCGAAGCCTGCACAGTTCAGATACACCGACTGCCGCCGAGCCTCGTGTTTGAAAAGTTACACTGAAATCGACTACACTGGATTGCTCTAAGTGCTGGAAATGTATGGAATCTCACGATCGTGTGTATCACGTGACGTTTAATCATGCCTATCGTGTAACGCCAGGTGATGTTGGTATGATTCACGCAGACACGTGGAATATGTAATGAAGGAAATGAGAAATCTATGCTCCAATTTCAAATTTGGTCAAACTATATTTGGGACATCTCGCTGAAATTGAAGTAGGACATCCGATGCTCGTAATATATCTTAATCCTAAAAGCAGATGAAAAAAATCCCATATAACTTACCTCATGAAAACTGCATTTACACTTTGAATCTAGCTTTATTTCTTTCTACATGTGTTATATTTCCTGTATACTGTTATGTATCTGCGCCATGATCACCTATTTTGGAGGATTTTGCCACTATTATTATTATTATCATTATTATTATTATTATTATTATTATTATTACTCTATTTACTACATTAGGGGGAAATCTTTTGTCTTCTCCCATTGTTCAATATTCTTCCTAACGTAGATTTCCTTCACCTTAACACTCAAATTTCTATTGTGATGAAATACAGCCCATTGTTGGGATTTGCCTAAATGCAGGAGATAGGCGTATTACTATTATTATTATTATCATTATTATTATTATTATTATTATTATTATTATTATTATTATTGATTATTATTTAGTCGTATTACAAAACATTAAAGTTATGAACAAAAATCTGAAACCTGTATGTATGTATGTGTTGCTCTCGGGTGAAATTAGGTTGGAAATTAATGTTCATTTTTTTCCCCCGTCTTGTCATCAGAGAGGAATTGTGTACCTGCTTTACAACCTTTTAACTGTAAAAATGACCCAATATGAAGACATATTTACTAAATCATGTGCTGTCTGAGCAAAAAAGTGCTTTTCTGTGCTATGAATAGCAACACATATTAGACGTTATATTAAAATCATCATTGACAGAGCAAGCTAATATTTAAAAAAAAAATTTCCCTACCTCAAATATACACATGAATATACAAATACACAAAATCACAACAGTTTGTAAATATAATACTGTTCTGGGTACACAGTGTAAGTCAGTGAGGCAATTTTGTGCAATTTTGTAAATTTTATATCAATTCCAATAATCTGTACATCCCTAATTTGCTTGTCTGTATTAAGTCAATAACTTGTTTATGTCCTTGTAAAAAAATACACACAAAGTACAGTGTATGTAAAAATGACAGGGCCCTAGCCACCAAATAGCATGTCAATCAAAATACTAATGTTTACACCAGTCCCCACATTTCAGAGAATAATTTTAGCATTTTTCACCCAACATCACAAAATTTCTTTCCATTTAGATATTAAGTAATTGATTTTTCATGAATAACGTTAACTGGTATTTCAACTTTCAACTTGTACCCAAGCGTGAATTAGATTTTAAGTGTGCTGGCCCTGAAAAATTAGAACTGTGTTGTTCATAAAAGGTGGCATGGTGATATTGTGAACCTGATTACGTGACACATAAGATTTATTAAAGAAACATGTCAGGTGGTGGTGGTGGGGGGTTGTATTGGGGATTGTACTTCAACCAGTAAGTAACAATTAAACAACTTTTTTTGTTTAATACAGAGGACATTGTCCTTACGTCTTACATCTAGCATTATCATGGTTTACATTTTATGTTCATATATTTTATCATACACTATTTTACATTGCACAATTAATGTCACAATAGTTAAGGCACCAACACCATTTTTTATAAATAAAGCATCTTTTGAAAACCCATCTTCAAATAAAAACTATATGAAAACGATGCAGACATTGGCTATCTGTCGTAATTTGTGGCAGCATAAACAATTGTACATTTTGATAATGCTACATATAAGGATTCATGTGCAAATGAATTATTCTTATCTAATATGCTTTCATAGACATTTAAGGTTTTGCACTTATGATCAGGAAGGGTTTTTCTTACTTTTTAATATATTAGCTGTGGTCACTATATATCAGTGGTGAAGTATAAAGTCTACATGACATTTTAATCTTTTCCAATTCCAGACCAATACAAGTCTCAGCTTAAATACATTTTAATTCACCTAAATATCACCACAAACTCATTCAGGAACTGATATTCTGTGCAAGTTACCATGAATAATTAAAAATGCAACACTTCAAAAGTTAGACACTGAGACTTGTGCACTGAAGGCAAAACTACTACCAAAGTAATTGTGATTTGCACTCTTTGAAAACTATGTAAGTATGTTTGGGCCTTCTAAAATGTGTACAAAACAAAACATTCTTTATGTCTTGAAGAAGACAAACATACATTTAAGGACCCGTATATTTGACAACTAGTTCAGCGTCAGTAGCTTACATCCATTGCCGACACCAGCTAAACAGATAACATAAAAGGACAAAGTTCACATAACACACATTCTTCACATTCCTCACATTCTTGAGTATGCTGCTTTACTCACATGTACATACAACCATCACATAATGATGAGGTGCACAATACACCAAACACAAAATATATATGACTTTTGATATGCTCTGTACATATATTCATAAGTTATTTTATGACTATAGATATAGCATCTCCTCACAGGTATGATTCAATTTCAAAATATTTGGGCATTCTAGACAGTTTATGGGGTTGGGTGTCGTTATTGAAGTCCGTGGTACCCAGAATGGGCGTGCTCTTTCTTCGAAGTTCTTTCTCTCTCCGCTGTTTCTCCGTCTCTCTCGGGTGCAGCCGCGCTATCGAAGCCTGCACGGTGCTGAGTAAGTTCGGACTACTGTTGGTGCTACGATGTCGCTCCGTCTGTAACCAAGTCTTCATATCTTGAGGCCTGGCTGAAGATTTCATGTTCTCTTTTCCAAAGGGTTTTAATCTGTCCACGGCACTCATTTTCGGCGAGTCATTACCTGACGACGAATGCTCATTGAAGGCAGTTTGGAAATCTATGAAATCTTTGCCCCCGCCCACAGTGTGTCGTCGCCTTCTCATCTCGCGATGCTTCTCTTTGATCGAAGACGTGTCCTTTGATTTCGTCGCTTTACGATATCGTGCCACCTCCTGGGCATTGTTGGTGATGTTCTCGCGCAACGAGGTGGGAGTCGTTTCACGCTTTTCCATTGTTAGGATGACTTCGATGCGACTGCATTTCTTTGGCGAATGTTGGGGTGTACTTGTTTTCGTCTTGGACGTCGATTTGGCGCTATCAACAGACCGTGTCGGTGAACCTGAGAGCGAGCTTGAAGTGGAGGATATCTCTCGCTTGGGCGAATCAACCAAACGACGCATCACTTCTGGCCTGTCTACAGAATTACTCCTGTAGTGAATACCGCGAGGTTCATCTGCACGAGATGTGTGCGATAACATGCTTTGCATTTGCTCTTTGTCGGCTACAAAACTCCCAGGACGCGACGAATCGTCCTCGCTCTCGTGATGCAACACTTTACGTAATCGCTCGTCGAACGTTGCTTTCATTGTCTGAACAAAGTCACTCTCAATGTCACCCTCATCAATGTGCAAGGGAGAATCACGACTACTGGCACCATTCGTAACTGCCTGCTTGCGAGATGAGTCTCTTTTGGTTTCAGCCTGTACAGTAAATGCATTGTTATTATTGGACGACGTCGTGCGATATTCTGACGTGTCGACTACATGTTTCCTGTTCGCCGAGGGGCTATCTACACCACGCCTCGTATAGTCCATGATCTTATTCGACACAGCTGATAACTCGGTGAGGTAGTCTCTCGATTTGAACAGCTCTTCAATGTTTGTACTATCCTCTTTTTCAAGGTCCCGTAACGCCTCCTCGTGTTCACGCTCAATACGCTCACGTTCTTTCGAGTAATCCGACTGTACCCAGCTATCGCGCTTGGCGGTAGCACTCGTCAGCGATTTCAACTCACGATCGAGATTGACAGGCGACAGCTGATTGGGCACCTGGCTGCTGCTATCCGACGTGTCAGACAGTTTCCTTCCGCGCGTCGATCCAAAGTGGAAATTCTGCTGATAATACGATCGGGGGTGATAAGCTCGATTGCTGGACCCGAACACCGACCCCTGCATCAGGGATTCCACGTCCGCGGAATTTCCCCCGACGTTACTACCAACAACAGGCGGCGATTCTAACGAATTGTGGGAATTCCGTCGTAGCACCACTTTACCCACGCCTGTGCTGGCGTTGCCATAGGTGGGGCTCTTGTCCAATAGTTGACCACTCCCGACATCGATCGTCAGAGGGGACTGACCAATGTTCAGGTGTAACGGTTCCTGATTTTTTAGCTTGATAGTGTGGAGCTGAAGATCGGGGCTCCCCGTCCTGTAGTTGACCTTCGTGGTATCTGTGCTATCTTTGTTTGGCGATTTGACAGATGACTTGAGTTTCCGTTGAGCAGCTGCATTGACCGACAGAATCAGGTCCTTGGGGTTGAAGAACTGTTGAATATCTCCAGTCAGATCCTCTGTAATAAGAGAAAGATATAGAATACATGTTCTTTTACTTGGGTCATAATAAGGATGCACAAGTAGTACTTAATGGCATATTTTATTACAATAAATGAAGAAATCAATTTCTTCATACACCTGTTAACCTTTAATGTGCTCACATCCAGGGGCCATAAATCTTGGTAGGAAGTATTTGTCTTGAATTTCTTTACTTGAGGTAAGACAAACATGAAATTACCAGTACTAAATTGACCAGATAGAAATTTATGAACCCATAAAACTGTGCAACAAATTGGCCTGTCACAATAAATATTGATGATTATTGTTAATAAAGATTTGCCTGTTACAGCGAATGCTGGTAGTAATTGTTTCATAGAGACTAAACATTTGACAACATAATTTTCACAGCAGAATCAATGAACAGTTTACTTGATTGTAGAACAGTTGTATTCCAACATGAGAACTGCTCCCAACCATGCTATTTCCCTTTACGGGTTAAAGGAATCCACCATGATTAAGGCAGTTGCTGGTTCTTTTTTTTACCTATCAAAGATATTGCCTACCTGTGGATGACGTCTTCAGTGGCCTCAGGTCTGTTCCATCGGTGTCACTAGAGGGCGACATCTTGTCCCCGCCTCGCATCGCATCACTTGGCACATCCTGCTGACTCTCCACGTCGTCGCTGAAGAACCAATCGCAGTGCTGGATCAGGCTCTCAACGATCTTGCACTGGTCCGACATGTCCGTCACCATGGTAACCATGCTGTCGTCGCCGGACCGCACCAGGGTGGGGCCGAAAACGATGGCCAAATTCCGGACTTCCATCTTGTTCAGGTCACTGTTAGCAGCCACACCTGCGGCAGGGAGTTTTAGAGAGGAGAGAAAAATTATTAGTTATTCATATTCAAAGATATGTGATGGCACTTTGAAATCACAAGTACCATTAGTTTGCCCACATGTAAGACTGTAACCATCTTTAACACTTTAGTCTGCTGAGCTAAAATTGAGGCATGTTATTCAGAAACTGGACTGTTTAGTGGTTTTGTGTATTACCTTTGAAATATGTATGATTTTCACTAAAATTCAAATGCCATCGTGACAAGAACTTTTGACTCATTTTGTTGGTTCAGTATGTCTCAATTTTCCGAAAAATATCATTTATCATCCTCCTCCTCCTCATCACCATTACCATCACCATCACCATCGCCACTACCACCACCACCACCACAATCACCACCACCATGCCAATACTCACTCTTCAGATGACTGGCCAGATACTTGAAGGTCTCATAGTGGTGGTCAGGCAGGTTATGGATCTGCCTCCTCAGGGCCCACATCCTCTCCGACGGCTCCTGTTTGCGGTTGGCCTCGATGAAGTACTTGTACTGGTTGGTGGGGACCAGTGGGTTGGGCAGCTTGCGGAAGAACAGCTTCAGGAGACTCCCAATGACGTTGACATCCTGCCATCGCTGGAAAATGACAACAATAATCAGAGAAAAGAGGTTAAAATTTTCATCCACAGATGAAATGAAAAGTCCATTAACTTAGTAGAGTGTTTTTTGTTATGTTCTGTATGCCACGTTTTGTTTTGTTAAAATCTGAAATTTCAAATCTCAAAAATATAGCCACAGTCGTGAGGTAAACAACAGAGATTCCACGTGTTATGCTGTAACAGCCATTTTGGGGACTCTCCTGAACATTTCAAATTTTTGACAGACTGTACAAGGTCTTATCACCCCGGGGACAATATGGTTTTACTCAAAATCTTTTTTGTCATTTCATTATTATTACTTTTAAATTGAATTGTTTTGCTATTGCAATATTCAGTACAATGTATTGTTTCATCGTTAGTGAAATGAATAAATGAATTGAATTGAAAACTGGACAACAAAATGCTGCTGCTGTTCCTGATAGTAAACTGAAGTATCCACTGGGATTATGTAATGGATTCAAATCAGACTTTAATTTGGGCTTAAACTTTCCTAAAATAAAGTAACATACATTATTTCAGGGTGTTTGCTGATTTTTTTTTTGGTCATCAAATACATTTTCTGTAATTAGACAAGTGCAATCACATATCTTTGTGACAGGCAAGTTTAGTGAACAGCTTTGTACAGGTTCACTTTCTACCATGTTCATATTTGTATTTAAACTTGGCATAAGCATGTTCTTCAACCATTCAATTTCAAAACCCTCATGTTAATGTACATATTGGTATACAATACTTAATTAGTGCATTTGGCTCTTGAGATATCTTGTACTACTCCTAATCCTTTCATTTTCCATGAAACTGTTCCTTTTACATTTAACAAGACAAAATGTTTGTGTATTGCTTCCTTTCTATCTGACATGGGATATAACTGGATGGTAAGGGAAGACTTACATCATCGGTAAGATCGATCTCGTCCAACCCCTTCTTCAGCTCATCTTTGAGGTACGAGATGCCTGCCGTGTTGCCAGGGACGCGGTAAATTCCAACGATGTCCATTCCCTTGGCTTCCACGATGGAGCAGCAAATCTCCACAACCATGGGAACAAGCTGATCAAATGAAAATAATTATAACAAATAAATATAAAATAACAATAATGCATTCAACTAAATGAATGACAGTTGATTAATGTTGATTCAAACATGCCAAGATACTGTGAGTGCTTGATGAGTGTCTTGATGAAAAGAGGCCACTATGCCTAAACCTTAAAAAGGCAAGACATCTCTTTTGCATGCCTTATAATAAACATTGTGGAAATATGCTGGTATACAGATGAAAATACCATCGAAGAACCTTTAGCAAAATATAGAAACCAGAAATCAGTTTCATTGTGCCGGTTCATAACACACCACTGTGCACACGTTGTAAGTGTATCTTTTGTACGCCAGTTCATAAAATAATTGTTTCAAGTTTCGCGTAATTTCAATCATTCAAATTTGACCTATAACATTCTATCTTTGTAGATAGGACATTTTATGATTTCAAAATTGTAGAGATGTACAGTTTGACATGTACTTTTGATTACATGAAAAATTTCAAAATCAAGAATTTCACTACAAACCAGATATACACCGGTTCGTAAAATGAGTGATGATATGTCCAATTTTTTCCTCTAGTGATTGTCAACTTACCTCATTGGAATGAGATGAAGTGCAGTGCTCTAGCGGGATACCAAACGTTGAGTTGGGGTGCATGGGTTCGTCCAGGACGTGCACGAATCCTCCACCTCCCTTCTTGCGGATGTGCCGCTTCATGCGGTCTGCGAAGCTTTGGCTTGCTTTGGCTTTGGCTAACATCTCCTCTGAAAAATTGATGAGAACAGAAAAAAGAAAGAGGAGAAAGAATTTACAAACATGTTACAAAATCCATGCAAGAAAATTTGGAATGCAGGCTTTTTTCAAATAATTCAGCACAAGTGATGCTTGCAAGGTGCATCATCAATAGATGAATAAATTTGCGAATTAAATTTCTTGAGACAAAAACAGATACAGATTCCAAGATTCTTTCAAGAAAGTTAGCAGTTCTTATTTAATCCAATGTAGACTAGGAACAAGATATATTGGGCTGGGGTTTTGGAGAATGCATATTGAAATCAAATCGTCTCCAACGGGTAAACAGAACTGTTGAGCAGTAAGATTACTAAATATAACTACTATTGTTTTCTGTTCATTTTTTGTTGTCTATACAACTACTTAGCTTTTAATTCAGCACAAGTGGACTGAATATCAATCTTATAAATCAATCATGTGAATCTCAAGTTTTCTGATTCTCATCACAGATGTGGAAATGTAAGATTGTAAAATCTGTGCACAAATAACAAACAGGTGGAAATGTCTATCATATCCTGTCCATCACAACATGAATCATTATGATGACAAAGCCTGCACAACATTAATTTGATCCACTTTAAAATACTATCCCTTTAGTAAGTCAGATACTAAAGTGTGACAATTTTTTAATTGGGGCTTCCACAATGTTAAAACATGTCTTTAGTGTCCTATCTGTTGAGGACAGGGCAACAATCCACATATTTACAAGATGCTAATGTTGCTACGACTTACTATAACATAATAAATATATATATATAACATCTCCAGCACAGTCTACCAGAGTATGATCACACCTGCTACCTGCTGCCACAAAATTCCTATGACAAAATATGCAAGCATTCCACGTGACTAGCGATGACAGAAATAGCAAATATAAGTCCCAAATCTCCCTGATTTTGCTGTCCCGACAGCAAAATGCCTTACCAGCTATACATTTCACATTGCATAATTCATAACTGTCTTTCTGCGTGTGATGAGCGACATCCTGTCTTGTCTTAAAAAAAAAATGTGAATGCCTCCAGTTATAATCTCGCTTAAGTCCCCTGTGATTACAGAATTTGTCGTCGGCCATTGCTGCACGCACGAGCCCAAAATCTGATTTCAGTTGCACTTAAATGTAACTGCTAATCTGGCTGTAATGCTCGTGCCCGATTATCTAATATGTTTGTTTGCTATCCTGGAAATCTGGAGCCTATAAATAGAGATCTACTTCATCTGAGCGAGATCTATTGTCACAGTACGTACAACGCCCTGTACAACATGAACTGTATTTATCACATCGAGTTGATCTCAGGATATTAGAATAATTTGTTATTGTAAAGTAATTAATTTCTTTTGACAAAGACAATAATAACCAAAGATATGTACTAATTAAGATTGTTAACCACAAAAGCTGAGTGATCAGACTGCATAACTATGCAGTAATTTTGTTTTGAATAAAACCTTCATATTTTATTTTAATTTTCAATGGTACTAGAACTCCATCCAAAAATAACAACTGCACATTTTTATTATAGCCTGTTGGAGACTAAGTATGAGATATCTCGGGCAGGTGTCCATAGAGAATGTGTGTTATATCAAATTGAAACCGTCTCCAACAGGTTAAAGCACAAGTATACTTTTGGTCAATCACACAATTTGTTTTAAGTTCAATCTTAACTCTTAACTGCCGAGATTTTAACATCTCTATGGACTTTTACGTGTATTACTTGTCGCAGATTCTGCGAGCTTTTCGCACTTAAGTTAACAAAGATATCTATTGCCACCTCACACTCAGAAGACACATCAAACGTACTGAAAAATGTTTAAAGTGACAAATTACAATGTTTAAATTATAGAACATATAGCAGTACGGGTCCCCCTCCCAAACATTGTACATTTTTTACCATTTACCAAAACTACATACTTTGGCTTTAACAATTTACACATAGTAAAAGTAGAGCATAGTTAATCCTAGTTTCTTTTTAAACTGTGAAGAGAAGAAACATAAAAGTGCAGTAGTACTATCATTTCATAAACAAGCTTTCTGCAAAGAGCTGGATGTCAATGTTTCCGAAACCAAATAATTTCATAATTTGTACATTTAACAAAATGTTCATAAATTATCTGGACTACTCAAAGATCAAGTTTCATTCCAGACGCCTACCTTTGGCTGTGGGCCTGGGCTTTGCCTGGCCGCTGGGGCGAAAGAACTTCTTCCGATTCAAGCTGGGCGATGGCGCTTTCCCTGGGTGCGTGGGGGCGCTCTTTGTGTCGTACTGGTGTGTTTTTAGTAGAATCAGCTCTTGATTGATTAGGCCTTTCTCCTGTATAAAAGAGAATAAAATGAAATTTGAGAAAATTAAAATCTCACACAAAATACAAATAGATGTAGGTGATATACACCCCCTCACATCAAATAAACTCTATTTTTTACTCAGCCAGTGCTAGTTGGAACGAACCACTCACAACAGAGAGGGGTGAGAAGTTAATCAAACGTTCAATAAGTCTGTGTCTCCTGACACAAAATACGAACAAATGAAGGTATAAACACCCCCTCACATCAAATAAACTCTCCCATTTCTTATTCAGTCAGTGCTAGTTGGAACGTACCAATCACAAGAGAGGGGTGAGAATTTAACAAAAACACTCAGTCACAGATCCGAGACTGCCGTTCATCACCAGTGCTTGACATTTGATTCAGACATTCTTTAAAAAAAAATGCACAGCTTCTTCAGAAACTGTTGCCCTCGCCAAATTTAATCAGCCAACCTTACGAGTTCCATGGTCACCTTAAAGGAAAATTGTCTCGAAAATGTCACATTAATGCGTCAGAATGTAAACGTATTCGAGAAAAACGATGACTGAACACGCTGACAAAACATGTTGATAGACGACAGCCGAGCAAGTTCAGACGAAAAGTGTGTACGGATGTCGTCGAGTTCTACTCCTACAAGCATGACGTCACTAAACTGAAATCTAGCGCTTCCTGTGTGTATTCATTTTCATTGGATACAACGTGGCAAGCTGCTGGGCATAAAGGTTGTTTACTTGTGATTTTCTTTTTTAGGAATGTGTGTTTTTGTTTATGATGGCCAGCCTTTCTAGAATTTGCTGAAAATTCTAAAAACAAAAATGACATCAATGAAAAAAATAAATTAAAACATTATGATAGTTTTGAGAACAACACCTTTATTTAGGGTTACAAACCAGATCCACTTCAAAAAATGTGTAAATGTGGCAATATTTCTAAAATATAATTTTTTGACAAACTAAACAAACAAACACACATACAAAAAGCATTTCTCTACATGTCTTTATTACAGGTAGTGTTTTGGGGAAAAAGTAGAACATGTG
>JZLH01S0358886.1:33919-57579 GCA_001188425.1 Eucidaris tribuloides
TTCACGCCGACCCATCGGGCGATTTCTCGCAATCATGTTGAGTAATTCGTTCTACGTGCATCTGTCCTGTAGGGAGCACAACAGGTGTTATGGAATGGGGACGGGTGCCCCACGAACAGAAACGGAAATGAAAACCGCTACACTGCATCGGTCACCTATTTGATTCATGTGTCGGGATTGCGTAACATGTCTCTGTCGTGTGTAGATTTCGGCAACTTTCAGTCTTACATGCAATCTTGTGTCTGTCTGTGCACTGCCAAGGGGAGTCTACAAATCTGGAACTAGAGTATTGCTTGTTCTGTAATTTTAATCAAGCTTATCCTTTTAAACGAATAAAAGACAAGGCCATTTGTTTCTCAGTTCAACCCAAGTCCATATTTTGGCACTAATTGGCAGGTTTGAAGGGTACGACTTTTCGCTGACTTCAGATTTCTGATTACCCATTAGCTTTTAATTTTCACTTTTAACAGTTAATTCTATTTCTTTATCAAACAATCAGTACTCTGCAATCAGATCCACAAGACTTAAACCAGATTAATTCAAAATTGTTGAGAAATCTTGAGAAAAAATAACAGACAAGATAATAAAATACACTTTTCACATCATCAATTGCTGAGGGAAGACGAAACACAATTATCATCAACAAGCTATCACGCTCGACATTATCTGATTGTGAGAATCACAAATCGAAAGTCAAGCATATCAAATTTAAGGGGCGAGGAAATACAATTATGATGCGAAGGACACTGCAATTAGAAAATGTCCTGCAGCAAGAAGGGAGAGATTCATAACAGTTGCCCAGCAGGGTGAGAACAAAGAAATAATTACGATGAATGACATTAACGAAGTGTTACATAATTAAGTGAGCATGATTACCTTCATGAAGTTGAAAAGCAATTTGAAGTGATTTGATAGATACACTATTCAATCAAATCAAACTCTTTCTTTAAATTTCACTTTAACCCGTTGGAAACCAGACACAAGATATCTCGTTTAGAGGTCTTAGGGAAACGCATGTTAAAGCAAAATCAAACCGTCTTCATCGGGTTAATTGTGTTAGATTCCAAACAGCCAGAAGAAATATAAGTGCTCAGGGAGTGATTGAGAACACAAGATGAAATAATAATAATAATAATACAATGTAGAAAAAAAGTTATTATTCATCTTTTCAGTTTAAAATTTAGAGAGTTTTGAGTCTTCCTTTGAATGCCCACTCAGTACCACCAAACACACCCTACAACTAATCCTACCCCCCCCCCTTAAGCACACTCACATAAAATGTCTGTATACCTTTGAATTACAACCTGTCTACTTACGAATGAAAAGAATTTTGAATTCTTGAAGCGACGTCCCATCTTGGTTGATATCAAAAATATAAAAAAAACATGGAAAAGTTCCATGAAGCGTACAACCACACCTATGTAGCACGCACAAGACAATTTCAGTCCTAGTGCCCTGTCTGTAGCCCAGAGTGGTTCTCATGGAAAACATCAAGATGGGGAGCTATTTATCGTTAAAATTCATCCTTGACAGAAAAATGGGCATGTTCTGTACTAGGGCTGGTCAAGTGCTTCATCGTTCGGGGTCAACCGATTATTCACGTTATTTCTTGAGCAAAAATAAATGAAGATGCTTTGAACAAAGTGAATTTACCAGGAAGTCAACGTAAACATGTACGCAACTTCAATCATGAAATGTTGAAGCCGTGTAGTTGGAGGTACACCAGGACGGAAGCCATAGGATTAACCACACAGTCAAGCCTGTATGCCTACGATGATGCGGAAGTGTCGTCGCTTTATAGGGTAAGATTGTTAGTCATTTGAGTTCCCTAGTTTAACCCTTTGGGGAAGATGGGCTTGTACAAAATCCCAGTGCATTGCTTACTCGGAAATGACCCTCTTCTAGAGAAAACTAGCAAATTAGACAAACTTTTCATTCAAAAATTGGATAAACAATAGACTTTTAATTATTGCCTAGTGGCTCTGTCCCATTCAGTACATGTTTTTGACAAGTATAAATGGAAAAAATAATCATCCTGTACAGGCTTTGTGTCACAAGAAAACACTGGTTTATTGAGTTTATATTCACTATAGGCCTACCACATGAAAATGTTGTCATTTCATTGAACAATAATGCCAAACAGCATCGAGCCCAATGGGTTAAGTCCGGGTACGGTGTTTGTGTCTTACATAAAGCACTACATACAACTTCCTCCCTCCTCATAGGAGTAAAAATAAGTACCTGAGAGGACTGATAGACTGACGGTCCCATAGACCAGGGGTACTCAGTTATTTTTGTTGAAGCGCCAAATTTGTTATCAAGATTTTATAATGCGCCACTATTTAACATGCAAGGCGAGCAAAGCCTCAAAGCATGGGGTCCAGGGGCCCGCTTAAGGGCACCTGGCGGGGGTTGAGGGAGCAAAGCCCCCCCCCCAAGATTTTAGATATGAGGCATTTTAACTGGCCCAGAATGGCTCTAATTAATGTTAATTACTGAAATACAAATTCAAACAAATTACACAATTTATCATTGTTATCACAGCAGCTTCCATGCGCCACTTCGGAAAGCCCAAAAGTGGCGCATGTGCCGCTAATTGAGAATAGACCAATATCGGAAAGGGTCCAATAGATAGATTTATGCTAAGGGTCCTACATGTAGAGACCGAGGGTGCGATAGACTGAGGGTCCGATACACCAATCATGGAATGGGTCTGATAGACCGATTACTAAAAAGGGTAAAAATTAACAAAAAGGGTCCATGGACAATCGGTCCGGCTATCAAATCATTTTCCGTAATCTGTCTACCGGACCCTCGGTCTATCGGACTCTTACTGTTAAAGGCAAGGTCCACCTTGATGTCAAGTAGGTTTTGATAAAAGCAGAACAATGAAACATATCGATGTCAGTTTGGCGAATATCCACCAAGAATAACAGAGTTATGAAGTTTCAAAGTTTTAAATTTGTGACGTCATATGCGAGCATCTCCCCATATGTCATGTGATATAAATTCCATAAAGTGCTGTAAGTTTTCTCAGAAATTTGAAAATGATTTTACCTGTGCTTTCCAATATATTATCAGAAACATTATTTCATGCAGGTCTCTATGAAAAAACAACAACATTCAATTATCATGAACCATTAAAAAAGACAATTTATGGAATTTATATTACACGGCATATAGGGAGCTGCTCGCATGTGACGTCACAAAATTAAAACTTTGAAACTTCATAACTCTGTTATTCTTTGGTGGATTTTGGTCAAACTTTCATTAATATGTATCTCTCCTTTTTCTGCTTTTATTAAAACCAACTTGATGTCAGGGTGAACTTTGCCTTAAATGAAAAATTGGTCTGTTGGACCCTCAGTGTATAGGGTTTCCCCCACTGAGAAAGCCATTTGGGAATGAATTACAGCTAGCTCTTGAGGGGCAGACAGGCAGCTGGGTTAGGACTACTCCCCAGGGAGTGGAGGTGGTACGCTTTGCTATTGGCTACATGGGTTCGATGACTGGGGTGAAATGTGCGAAGTCATGTAAGACAGCATTTATGCGGTGATGCAAGATTGTAAAAACGCTGAACTGTAGTGAAGATCCTGACAACGATATTATACGAAGCACAAGTGACTTTCAAATTCAACTTTGGGAGACCTTGAACCTGCTATGTTGCCAATGAATAATGTGTTACTAGTGTAGCTTTGAATCACAAATGGTACCTGTTCAGTACTTGTTAAATGATTGTCAAAACAATTTTTAAAAAGTATCAATAAATGCTAATTACACTCTTTACATCGCTAAATTACTCACAAAACTAGTACTCATGCACAAGCATTACATTGGATATTTTGTAAAAAGTGATAGCTGGTTGAAGTCATTCCAAACTTGCTTATAGAGGCACAGTTAAAGTGGCATTGTTAACCCATTGGAGACTAAGTACGAGTTAACTTGTGTCGGGGTCTATGGGAAATGCGTGTTATGATGAAATCAAATCGTCTCCAACGGGTTAAAGAAGGCATGACACATTAAGAGGTAGATGTACCTCCTTTTCAATTACAAGCAATCACATACCATGCAATTGTTTCACGTGTGATTTGTTGTGCATGCAGCCAAAACAAACATTGATTGTACACTAATGAAGGTCACTGCAAACAATCGCCAGCTACTCAATCGGATGTTTTTCCCCATACAATGGACTAGTGTGGATACTATGTGGCTAAAATGATAATTTGAGCTTTACAAAGAAATTGATGTCCTACATAGCACTGTAAATGCTGAACAGTCTGCAGTGGTTTTATTTTCATGAATCCCTCAATTTAACATCCGAAAAATTTGGACTTCCTGATAAACAAAGTGAATGAAAACACAATAAAATGATGAAAATAAACGACATATACAAGTTAAATAAAAAAATATGGTATGCCTTTTTCTGAATTTTCCAATACAATGTTAACAGATTGGCTCCATTTTAGTCACTGTAGTTGTACATTAGAGCACCTGTAGTACTAGAACTTTAATTTTCCATTTTGTATTTCTTCATTTCTTGATAAATTAAGTAAAATATTTCTGTCTTGCATTGTTAAGAAGTTGCTTTTTCTATGGAAATTATGCCATTTTCATTGAAGCTTTCTGGAGTCAACAGTGACCTCTAACTGTAGTGAAATAAAGGAAATCACAGAAACCTACATTAATAAGTAATCAAATTAAGTGACGTATATATGTGATCCCTTACGGTGTCTCCGACGTCAGTACCTCAGAAACGTACAATAATAGCATTTGGTCAATGACAAGTGATAATAATTTGTTTATCCAAGAAACACGTCCTAAATTGCACGTACACTATGTTTCAGACCACCCTATTTATTTTTCTCAGAGGATTGTTTTGAATATTGTTTGAATAGCCTCTAATCAAAATGCTTTGTATGAAACAATATATTTATTGAAATTTTGGTTGTTATAATCAGAAGTAGTAGTTGTAGTAATATGAATAATAGTAGGAGCATCAGTAGCAGAAGTATCAATCAATGTCATCGTCATAGTAGTAGTAGTAGTAGCAACAGTAGTAGAAGTGGTACAGCAGTAGTAGTAGTAGTAGTAATAGTAGTAGTAGTAGTAGTAGTAGTAGTAGTAGTAGTAGTAAGAGTAATAGTAGAAATAGTAGTAGTAGTAGTAGTAGTAGTAGTAGTAGTAGTAGTAGTAGTAGTAGTAGTAATAGTAGTAGTAGTAATAGTAAAAGTAATAATAGTAGTAATAGTAAGGGGGTGGCAATCACCGAAATCTACATTAATAAGAAAAGTAAGTGACGTATATTTGTGATCTCGTATGGTTGCTAATACGTCAATAACTAAGAAAAAGACAATAATTGCATCTGGTCAATGTCAAGAGACCGTAATCTGTTTATCTAAGAAAACACACCTATCATTAGCACGTACACTCTGTTTCACACCACTGTGTCTTATCCATTTTATTTTTCTCGATGTTTCTACACAACTGAATAATGTTCCATGAAAATCTCGTTGTTTTGCTTATTGGTTTAAAAGCCTCTGATCAAAACAATGAATGTATGAAACATAATTATTTCCTAAAATTTTGGTTATTATTATAATCAGAAGTAGTTGTAGTAATAGTAATAGTAGTAGTAGTACTTATAACAGTAGCAGAAGTAGTAGTAGTAGTAGTAGTAGTGATAGTGGTAGTAGTAGTAGTAGTAGTGATAGTGGTAGTAGTAGTAGTAGTAGTAGTAGAAGTAGGAGTAATAGTTGTAGTACCAGCACTAGTATTAATAGTAGTAGTAGTAGTAGTAGTAGTAGTAGTAGTAGTAGTAGTAGAAGTAGTAGTAATAGTAGTAGTAGTAGAAGTAGTATCAGTTGTAATTTAGTTGAAGTAGTAGAAGTGGTAGTAGAAGTGGCATGTAGGTGTATTGAAAGAGGTAGTAGTACAATGATGTACACTGTAGTTGTAGTAGTAGTAGTAGTAGTAGTAGTAGTAGTAGTAGTATGTAGGAGTAGTTATATTTGTAGTAGTATAGCATTAGAGACATCTAGTTGCAAGTATTAAGAATACAGTGATGTTTCTGCACTAAAATTAAACAGAATAGTTACCAAAATCCTAAATCATGTTTTTACCTAGTTATAGTTGGATTTGGTTAACCCTTTTCAATGCAGTACTGGTGCAGATATAATCTCGCTCAACCTTTACAGGACAAAGGATTTCCTTCCATTGACTAGAAACCATGCAGATAAATATCAGACCACACCTACAATGAATTCTCCAGAACAGGAATTTCCCACATCTCTCACAAGATAGAATTGCAAGCACATCCTGATAAGCACCGGTACAATAATTTTACAATTTCATTTTTTAGCTATAGGCACTACAGGACGTATAGGACAGACAGGATATACCTCAGAGGATATGATTATTTTTATTATTCATTGTTCGTGCTGAAAGGGAAAATGATTTAGGATGTGATAGTGATCACTGGTACAGGTGTCAAGCACCAAGTTTGAAGAAAATCTGCAAAAGAGTGATTTCGTCGCCTGGCTGCCAGGTCGTCGTTAGCAAATACTTGAGCAGAAGGGCATTAACAGTAAATTGCCTCTAATTTGAAACCCATAGGCCTATTCCATTTTTTGCCTTACGTACTGACAGAACGATCTAAAAGATCACAATATTTTGATTTCATGTGAAATAAGCCAATGGTTGTTACGTTACAAGTAATTTACTGTTAACGCCCTTCTGCCAGCCGGGCAACGATTTTTTACATAGTAATATGAATATTCATCATCATCATTTAAGGTAATTTTTCCTAGCAATATGAGTGCTTAAAACACAACAAAAATTACTTGAGTTACTTACATATTCAAATTAAATAATTCTATACACAGTCCCTATTTTGTTCTCCATATCAATGAGGCAAGTTCTCTTCAAAACTTGACACAGATACATGATACACGTACATTTTCGCACAGATGGACAGACAGACATTTTTTTTGGACAAAAGTTCTGAAAACTGTTGGAATGATGTACTTACACTATCTTCAGGACTGATACTGGCTTGTATGACCTTGATCCATGATAGCATGGTATTTTCGTCACTGACCTAGGAAAAAAAATCACAAAACAAGATGAGAATACAACAAAATGTTGATCTGTTATATGAATTTGTGGATTATTATAAATTATTATAAATCACTTCAGAGAAAGAAATGAATATGCATACACAAAAAAGAACAATATTTAAAAAAAAATATTCTTATCTACAAATCCTATTTGAATAGTTAATATTCCAACAAGATTACATCAACAAGAAAATATATCCTATCCCCCCCTCCCCCCCCCAAAAAAAAAGAGAGAAAAAAAGATTAACAGATCATTATACATGTGAATTCTAGATAGTAATGATAATGGTCACATTTTATAAAGTTACTGAAACAATACTGTGTTACAGATTTTTGTTGTTGTAATGTCTGAAACTGAAACTGAATTTATTGCAAACCCATAAACTGGTCTGCATACTGTGTGTAAGCCTTTGTGACAGATTAGGGCATAATAAGTCAATATTTTGATAAAATGGTATGTTGATTCCATCACAAACATGTTTGTCCAGCTATGAATGACCATGGAATGGTAATGATTCACTTAAGTGGAAAATTTTAATGAACTACCCTAATCACGCTTGCATTACTTACTGAAAACTTGTTTTACAGAAACCTACACTGAAGTGTCACTGTCAGTATGAATTTCATTTACAGTGCTTGGGATTGTGTTATACCCCATTGGAGACATTTTGATTTCACTGTAACACACATTTTTCATAGACCCCAACACGAGTTAACTCGTACTTAGTCTCCAACTGGTTAACATGCAACCAACCAACAGACCCCCCCCCCAAAAAAAAAAACAGCAACAAAGATATATTATGTGTTATGCTGGTAGGCCTATATGTAACTATATCATGACTACGAATAATGAGAAATATTTTCCACTTTATACAATACAATCTTTAAAGACTTTAAACTAGTTAAACCTATCATTAAATTCATTTTAAAATTTCATGAAATTTTGATCATTGACATCTGGCATATACTTTGCTGATGTGACCCCACCCTGGGTACACTTCCCTCTCCCACCCCACCCCACCTGAATGGCCCATTTTGAGTAGAACTAACATACCTGGAGCAGATATTCCGATGTGTTCGAGGTGCACAGTCTGAAGACGTTCTTCTTCTTGGTGTAGTCATAGGCGATGTCGATCATGGAGCCCTGGGTGTTGATAGGGTGGTCTTCCAGGAGGCTCAACGTCTACGACAAAAGAAACACAATGCAATGGAATGACAGTACTGCAAGAAAACAGCTGAAATGAAGACTAGAGATCTGTGGACTTGTCCTCATGTATAACAACAATACAACCAGTAGCACAGCACATAAGATTTAGTGCAGACTAGCAGGATATGCATGTAACTGTTAATAAATGTAAGCTACAATGTACCTCCACAAATGGTATATACTGTATAGATCTATCTCTGTAAGTACATGTCGCCAGTTTGTTCTGGTAATTCACAATTCAAGAAATGACTTTTTTTGGTTGTTCAATAATAAGCTCATAAAGACAGGATAATCCCGGTTAAGTTGGCACAGAACTGGTAAATGACCATTAATACCTGATGAAGGATTAAATGACAAGAGGTTCTAGCGACTGATGCATGCCGAAGCGCGACAATGGTTTGAAGATGAGTGCAGTCATCTATGTCACAGGTACTTCCAATTCGTAAACAGGCATTCCTTAAGTTCACGCTTCACCATGGGTTGAACCAACTTTCCTATCTGTATGGTACAATGCACACTGGTAATACCGTGTATAGATCAGTGAATAAAACCTACAAACAGGTCAACACACTAAAATCCAGTTAAAATACAATCAAATTTAATCTAATCCAGCGAATTATGCCTAAAAGTTTCAGCAACCACTCATAAACCTTTTGAAACTATGGACACACTCAAAATATCTCTAGGTGCAGACCGAAACGCAAATCCATTCCTCGCAAACAGTTAATACACGGTTGTCCTTAACACTACAGTAACCGTTCACGAACCTCTTGAAATCGACAGACACGCTCAAAATATCTCGTCGAAAAAGGCGCAGACTGAAACACAAATCCATTCCTCGCAAACAGTTAATACGCGGTCATCCTTAACACTACAGTAACCGTTCACGAACCTCTTGAAATCGACAGACACGCTCAAAATATCTCGTCCAAAAAGGCGCAGACAGAACCCCAAACCTGTTTCTCCCAAACAATCACTCTCCGTCCAAACTAACGTGACAGCTCAACGAGCTATCCTCAAGCGCACCTTCACCGTTAATGAAAATGCGTTCTGACACCAGGAAGACCACGTTGTTTATCGTATGGAAACTCGCGAAAAGCGGAAGTGCGAATATATTATAATATCCCCTGTATCCTGCCTGTACTTCCTGTTCTAGTGCATGCTGTTTTCTCCCCTAGTTCTACTTCCCAGTCGAAACTCACGAGTTTTTCTCCCACAAGTTTCTTGCCCCCTAAACAAATTAGCGTCGGCACAGTTCCTCTTGTCCGCATTGACCTTGTTTACTACCTAATGGCCCCAAATGACGACACAGATAAGTGTGTTTCGCTCATATTAATTACTTGCGTCCAGGCAGGATATAAGTCTTATGACAGAATTTATCAGAAAATTGAAGGAAACTGTATTAGCATTAATCCACTGTTTTAGTCACATTTTTTTTTTGACATTCTTTGGGAGTACTGAAAATAGAACACTCGTAAACAACTAGTTATCTCATGTTGTTATCAAATATTGAATAACTGATACAGCTTGTACAACGACAAAGAAGTAAGTACATGTATGCACTTCCAAAAATATGATGTAAACATTGCATAAAGAGATATTACATTATGTGTATAATCCACATATTAAACACGGCACTAAAATCAAATTAATGCTTTTAAATTGCAGACATAAATGTCATTATCAAGATAAAGCAAACATTGTCATAGTCAATGTATAACTTGCATTTAGATAAAACTGTGATACTAATCAATGATTATAACAATTACCGTAATCTAGTTTCAGGAAGTAAATGGTTGGCACTGCTTGTATTTCAATTATGCTAAGTGGTTACAAGATAAAACAGACATGTGATCACATACACATATACACACACGAGGTCCCAAGGACAAACACACACACACACACACACACACACACACACACACACATACACACACACACACACACACACACACACACACAGACACACGACACACACACACACGACACGACACACACGACACACGACACAGACACACACACACACACACACACACACACACACACACACACACACACACACACACACACACACACACACACACACACACACACACACACACACACACACACACACACACACACACACACACACACACACACACACACACACACACACACACACACACACACACACACACACACACACACACACACACACACACGCACATCTCATGAAATTAAGACTTTGAATTCTGGATAACAGTGATGTAAAACATAAGTCAAACATGTCTTAGACACCCGAAAAATCCTCCACCCCCAACAACAACAAAATTAAAAATAAAAAGTAAGCAAATGAATATTAAAGCCACTGGCTTACATTTTCCACAGTTAAAAAAATGTAAGCTACATAATCCTCCATGCTGCAAGTGTCTTTGATAAGGTCTACAAATGAAGCCCTGAACAAATTGTACTTCAAAATTATGATTATTTAGTGCTTTAAATAAGTGAAAATCGTAAGTTGACCGGATTCACTTGCCCATTTTCTCCCATAGACTTACCGCATGTGGATCTCGGCTATTTTGTAATCGGCCCGACGCCCGAGTAATAATTCTTTATTCATTCATATCTTGCCAGTGGCAGCATAAATTTCCAAACTTTTGTATTCTAGGGTGTTAATTTGTCCATTCAAACACTACTTTGTAGCTCAGATAGCAAAGTTTGATTTTTTTTTTTAATTTGAAGCTCCACAATGTTAGCCTGTGTCTTTAACTTGTCAAAAATGCTTGATATTTCTTTTTTGTATCTATGTACCTATGGTAGTGAAAAACAAACAGTACATACACCTGTTCGCGTAAATACACTTCATTACTTAAATTTCACCTTACATGCATTAGTTCATAAGTTTGACATGACCCCGGCAAGTAAGGTACTATATGCAAAAAATCTAAATAGATTACCAAGAAAGATGTATACTGGTTACCATGGCAACAAACTCACTTGATTTCTCAGTGATGTAAAAGAGTAATAATTAATGTGAAGCAAAATTAAACATGATGTCAGAGAAGTCTTCTGGATTCATCTCAAGAAAAGCGATCTAAGTTTGTGACTGTGAATGTGGTCATATGTCGTTACTTCGAAACCAACAACATACACATGTGCACATACAAACAGGTGAGTAACCACATTCTTCCACACAGACACAGATACAGACATTCACCCACAAACACCCACAATAACCGCACCGAATCCACGCCAATAATTTGTCATCTGACTTTATACCGAAAGGTGATAATTCACTCATACACACAGACACAGATACAGAAACAGATAAAGACACATACAGACATAGACATTCATTCACCAACAAACACCCATGACAACTGCACCAAATCGAGTCGACACCAATCACTTGTAATCAGACTCACCGAAGGCTGATCCCTCACTAATACACACAGACACAGATACAGACATAGACATTCACCTACAAACACACACGATATACTGCACCGAATCCATGCCAATCATTTGTAACCACACTTACTGAAGGCTGATTTCTCTCTCATACACACAGACACAGATACAAACACAGAAACGGACATACAGACATCACATTCACCCACGATAACCGCATCAAATCACTGCCAAACATTTGTCATGGGACAAACCGAAGGCTGATTCCTCACTTCATACACACAACACAGATACAGACATAAATACAGACACACAAACAGACATACAGACATTCATCCACCCACAAACACCAAAGTACTGCCAATCATTTGTCATGGGACTTACCGAAGACTGATCCCTCATTCATACACAAAGACACAGATACAGACACAGATGCAAACATACATACAGACATACAGACACACAGACACTCACCCACAAACACCCACAATACCAGCACCAAATCAATGCCAATCATTTGTCATCAAACTTACTGAAGGCTGATCCCTCTGTTCTTTCATCAAGAAGAGGGTGTGTCCCTTCAAGATGGCCCATACAGGTTTCCAGGACCGATCCGTGGCTCTCTGTTAGCGACGAGGAGACGAAAAAACAAACACATTCACGGAAGTTGTTAATGAGAAATAATTAATCGTGTGTAACGAGTTACTTGTGATGACTCTCACGTGCATTTCGCAATTGAATGTGTCACTCGCACATATGTGGAAATCAAGAGTGCATTTTCAGTCTTGTACTTTCAATTCAATGAACGATTGAAAGATTGCACTGACGCATCCAGGTTACACAGCCATCTTTGTTTAAGTAATCACCTTTTAAGGAGAAGAGGAAATAATATAGGGTCATGAAACGATGGGGAAGAGAGTTTGTATATAAGCAATGATACTTAAATTTTGGAATAAACGTAAGTGACAACTCAAGTATTAGAAACTTAATACAGAAAGTATTGTCATTACAATTCAAAAGAACACTGAATCAGACTTGAGTCATACCGGTAGTTTTTTGTAAAAGGAAACAACTTACTTCATGAAATAACTAATTATAAACAGAATTTTCATCAATGAAACTAATCATCAAATCAATTCCTATGATTTTTTCTCTTTTATTTCAAGCTGCATTTGTTTCTTTGATGAGTGTGCTTAACATATTTCTTTTCCTCTAGCACATCACCAAGATTTATTATATTTCAACATATAAAGATCCCTGTGGAATGAATAAAATAAATGGGAAAAAATGATTCCTTTAAGTACATGTAGTTCAGCTAAATTATTTTTTTTAGCCAATTTTGCTGACTACAGGTACTGTAAACTGAACTGTGATGAAAAGTGTAACATAATTTCAGTAATCTGTTTAAAAAAAATATTTAACTAGCTAATTTGTTTTCATATATGGTCATGTGTCCTATGGTGGGGCCCATTTGCGTTACAGGCACCAAAATTAAGAATTTTGTCACTTCTTGCTTTTGAACCAATATAGCTCAAAAAGTACTTATCAGAAACCAACAAAAGTATACATTTTCTGAAAGCTTATACTTCAGAGAATCTCATTCAGCCAAGGTCAAGTTGCTATACAGGGTGTGTACAAAAATTAAAGGGTAATATCACAAAAGATGTATAATTTTGGGTTATTGATGACAACTCATTGCACTTGTCAGTATTAAGTCAAGGCTCAAAATTGATGTCATGGTGTGAAAGAGCACACTTTCAGCTTTAAGAAAATGTATGGTTTTACTACTTTTCGAATTTCAGATGTAGTGATACAGGGTGTGGCAAAATTGTTTAAAATTGTTTTGCGATTTGTTACAATAACATTAATTACACTAATGAAACAAACAGTTTACTAAACTTAATTAACACATTTTAGAGATAAATTAGTAGAATATTGTTTAATAAATGGATCAGTAGAGTGTATTTAAAAATTTCAACCAAAATGTAGCCCTGAAGTGAACATACATGTGTGTCGTTACATTCAGTACTTTCATGCTTCATAATGTGTACAAGTCAATGGCAGACTTAACTAACCAACCAGTACCCATTAATTAAGTAATTAATGACCCTTAAAGACAAATTAATGTCACTTTTACTTTTTGAGAATTGTTAAAGTAGCATACATGTGCTCAAGTTAGTCGATGCCATATCATTACTCCAAGACAGCTTATCTCCTGCTAAATAGTTTGGAAAAAACAAAAAGTGTCAGCGTGAATTTTGCAATTTCACCCATAGAGTTTGTAATACTCCGTGCCTCCGCTTATCCACCAGATTTTACCCTTGTTAACATTTTTTGCATTTTTCATTAATTTTAAAGCAAAGTGTAATGCAAGATTTGCTTTATCAGTTTCCAAAAGCAGAGTAATTTTGGCTAGCAGATGAGCCCAAATTCATCATAATTGGTTGAAGGATAGCTCTGATCCATCAAGTTCAATTAAGAAGAGGACTGAAAGATGTAACGCCACCTGGTATTTGGGGGTCCCACCATACGACACATGACCATATCCTGAAATTCATTGCTTGTGCTACAAGATGAATTGAAATTGTATAGAAATCATCCTTGCAATTCCAGTTAATTACAGTGGTGAATATGAACAAAATTTGTGAAAGGGAAAATAATGTACATGTACAGTACCATTGGTTGGTGATTAATAACTCTACACTACTGTATGTGCACGTACAGTATGTAAGAGGAAAGTACTGTAAGTCATTAACTTTTGACACAATGTATGTTTTGTAACAGGGATTCCCCTGAAAAAATAAAGTGACAAACTACACGTATTCAACAGAACGGTCATGAATATTAACCAGCTTTATGGTTAAATTACATTTCCTTCAAGAGGACAGTGACCAACATAGACCATATGCATGCCCCACACACACAAACACAACACACACACACACACACACACAAACACACACACACACACACACACACACACACACACACACACACACACACACACACACACACACACACACACACACACACACACACACACACACACACACACACACACACACACACACACACACACACACACACACACACACACACACACACACACACACACACAACACACACACACACACACACACACACACACACACACACACACGACACACGACACAGACACAACACACACACGCACACACGACACACACACACACACACACACACACACACACACACACACACACACACACACACACACACACACACACACCTACAGACAGACACAGACAAATACAAACAAATCATAACACTTTACATGAGATCAAAAGCAAAAGTAAATTTTGAACAATAATGATAAATGCGTACACTGTTTCGGATACTCTCATTAACTTATTTGGTACTACAAAAGATGTGTAATGGCACAACAGGATCATCTTTTCTGGAAATAACTACAATTTAAAACTAACTACATATGTGACAAGTTACCGCACATTTTTATAAGAAAACCTGGCTCTAAAATAACTTGTGGTCTAAAATTGGCAATTTGAGTCAGGCTTTGCATGCACGAATATTTTATCAAGAAATTGTCACAGTTACACTATCAAATTTAGTCAACGTAACAGGATAATGTACATACATAACAAGTTCCTTGTTCCGAATATTGTAAGTTTTTCTTCTTTTTGTGTCTGGGTATCATACTCTATGAAAAATACAGCATGACTAGCTCATTACATGTAGGAAATGGAAATATGTTGCCTTTTAAGGTTTTTAGGTCTCTGGGGCCCACAATCTGAGATAAATAGAACAATTTGATTTAAACCTTTCTGAAAATAAAACACAAAGTTAAAAGCAAGAGTCTACTCTATTTCTGGCTCTGTGAATCATCACATAAAATCATCAGTTTCTGTTGCTGTTCAAAAAGAAACCAGTATGCAAGTGCTTTGGAAGCAAATAAATATATTTAAAATTCTTTTCTTTCTTATCTGGGTATATGGAATTTCTGCTCAACCACAGTAAACTATTCTTTGAACCTAATTTTTTTTTCACAATGTTAGCCTATAACTTTAAGCACAATTTTCCACTTATTTGCAGCCACACCAAATTAACTTTCCAATATTAAAGGCATCGTATGACAATGTTTCCAGTTTTAAAAAAATGTGAGCTAGATGATTCTACCAGTGTCTCTGATAAGGTCTAATAATAAAGCCCCCCAAATTGCTGTTCAAAACAATCATTACATGCTTTTAAAAAAGTGAAAATCATTGAGCGACCATTCCAGTTTTCCCCTACAGACAACAGCCGACAATAATTCATGTGCCAATTTTTATCTGTACATATATTACAATTGACAGCATAACTGTCGGAACTTTTGTATTCTAGGGTGTTTATTGGTTCATTCAAACACTACCAGATATGTCAGATAGCAAAGTTTGACAATTTTTTAAACAGGTCTTCCACAGTGTTATATAGTGTCTTTAACACATCTGGCACACATCTTCAAGATGTCTCCCAGATGAGTTAAATCATTAAAGACGAGAGGACAGGGAAATTGCTATATTTTCCAAACACTACACCTTTGCTTTGAAATCAATAATTTCATAATTCGTCCTTATAAGTTATCATTCCTCAATTACATACCTGCCAACTGTCCCAATTTTTCCAGGGCAGTTCTGGTCTTATTACAGTTATTAGGCAGTACAGTAAACAATAAAAAGTTTACATAATTACAAAAATGAGACAGGAATGCGAATGAGAAAAATATTTGAAACAGCTGATGCAAAATTTCTCTTATGAGAAAAAGCATGAATGAAACAAACCTTTTGTTCCGGCACTCACCAGTGAATGTAAACACGGCATTTGCATTACAATTTGGGCGTTGCATTAAAATCACTATAGTAACCACTGCACTTGGTTCAGTCTTTTCATTTATTTTGGTCATTCATGTTCTATTCTTATCTAAATCTAGGTTTTTGTTGTTGAATGCACCGCCTAGTTACTGTAATAAGACCAGAACTGCCCTGGAAAAATCGGGACGGTTGGCAGGTATGCAATTATAATAATAAGCCACTTTACCTTTCCATCTCTTGTTTCCAACTTGACGTTCATGGGTCCCTCCTTCACCACCGGTCCGCTACCGAGGAGCTCCACCGTCGGGGGATGCGTGCGAACCTGAGAGGCCTCCACGATCTTGGGGGTACCCTCGCCGAAGAACGATTTAAGTTTGCGAATGCTGGCATTACGCTTAGGAGTTATTTTTCTGGAAATGACAAGAAGGAGACTCAAATGAGTATCAATAGGATGAAAACTAAACTTTGACCGAAATTACATCACTAAACATTTAGAGACAGTAAATATATGAAAAGGAAACTAGTACCATATCTGATGTTTTACAGGTAACAGGTGTACTTGGAAAATAAATTAGGACCGATGGACAAGGACATACATGTAATATGTGATGTTAAAGACACACTTAAGGAATTAGCTGCTTTGTCAAGAGAGATCTATAGACATGGGTTTGATCTAGATCCCCCAAAATCCTTGGGTCATTTTTTTTTTTTTTTTTGCTTAAAAGCCTTGGACATAGGTCTTTATTTGACATATTTTTTATTCATTTCAGGGTGAGGCGGGGAGGCGGGGTACTGAGATGTAAATTGCAGATGAACTGGGAGACATACTGACCATGAGAGTTCAGAGTACGGTAACCAACTTTTAGTAAATTATTATCGTGCATCCCTTCACTATACAGACATTACTAACCCTTCGAGTTCCTTGCAGGGACAAGCTCACACAAAAAAAACACAAAATTTAACCCGTGGGACTACAGTAAGAGGAGGCAGCATTTCAAATTTCCCGAAATCCACATGTTAGACAGCGTAGCGACCAAACCCAAGGAATAAACAAAGTAAATTTAAGTCAATTCCCGGACAAGCCCCCAATTTTGTTACATTGCTTTGACAACCAAAGGGAATTGCAAACAAAGACAAAGAAGCTTACAATAAAGATCTTTTCCTTTCTTTGAAATAAACCCCGGTATATCCGGAAATTTCTGGAAAATGTTGATTTTTTTGGAAAAATCCAGAATTCCGTAAATTTCCGGAAATGTGGCATCTTTTGGCTGTATTGAAAGTACATGTATGCTCAAGTCAAGACTACATACAGATGACAGGACAGACTGATGGACTAAGAGCAAAACTTTTAGTCCAAAACTTTTGGCTCACTTGGACCATTGGTAGGGAGGGGAGTAATAACTAGAGGTATGGTGACTTACTCTCTTGCTGGGCGTTCTCCCTCTTGCGAAGATGAAACGCTTCCCGTATCGCCGTGCTCCTCCTCTTCCTCACCGTCTGAGCCGGTCGCGCGGAGATACGACGTCCGACGTACTAGTCTCTGACGTCCAGCAGTGTGACCTGAGCGACGAGAAGTGAAATGAAAGGGAGAGAAGTTAACCCCTGATACATTGAGTTTGCATGTGATGCTTCGTAGTTTTGAGCTCTCTATATAGGGTGGTGCACATGTGATGACAATAACAGGAAATGTACAACCCGCTTGTGAGAATGATACTCTCATTGTTCTGATTCCATACAATGGGGCATATTCACAAAACTTGGCTGTTTAACACAGACACCAGATTTAAAGGCAGGGTGTCTCTGTTGGATGGCTAAAACTTAACATTGTGCAAATACAGAAGAAATCACCACTTAAGAACCTTAAAGTATAGGAGCTAGCAACTCAGTTTTAAGGAATTATGGTGACTTTGTCTTGTAGATACAAAAATTCCTAGTACTAAAGCCGACATAGGGTTTAGGGGTAACTTTTTTAAATCCTAGGTAATAACTGATCTTCATTTTTCAGAGACATTATGTCCTTCATAAATAGCCTCTGGGCATGAGTGATGTTTTGCTTTGCTGTGAGAGGGGTGCAAATGAGATTCCCTGCCTTTAAACATAGTGTCCAATCAAACCATGCTGTTGGTGTGGAAAGTGAATCAAACTTCAAATTCCTAACTATTAGATATTAACCAATGTACATAGTAATTGTTGCTTCATTCTCCTTGCATTCTAATTCTTCTATTGACTGACACAGTTTTGACATGAACAGAATTCCTTACCAAAACCTCCGATTTAGACACCACGTCTACGTAAAACCACCACACTTGATGAATACATAAAAATAAATATGTTTAAGATGTTTGCTCTAAAGGGAACAAAGGACAGTTCTCCAAAGAATGATGTCATTTGTAGTTTTTCAGGAAATACGTAAATGAACAAGGCATACTTGTAAAGAATAATGTCTCGAAAAGTTTTCTGCGTTTGCAATAATAGAACTATTTGCGTAACATGAGGCAGAGTAGAAACAACAGAAATCACTCTGTATGCCTGCCGAATACTTAATAATAGCAAAGACAGAAATGACACTTCAAATTCATTGTTAATTTCTGAGTGGTGCTTATATAGTGCACATTTCAACAAATTGGTGAAAAGGGTTCTCAGTCCTAATTATTCAATAAATTGTCTCTCTTGCTTTCATCAAAATTTTGACATAGGCAGTAGGCACTAAACTGATAGCCATTTTGGGTCTTGGAGAGGGTCACCATATATTTTTGATAATTCTTAAGGAGAAATCAAAGAGTTGAAACGCATCACAAAATTATGACACATCTTATTGGTATACATAATAAATAGGGCCATCTCATACATAGGACATTGTGATACTTGATTTTGTATTGCTCACAACGTGTACAGTTATCTCTTCTTGTCGGAACTTCCTAGTTCTTGGACAATGTGTTTTCCTTTTCTTATCAAATTTCAATATCAATTTCATGTACGTGGGTAAATACAACAGAATAAAAACAATGGTACATGAAATCTAAAACGGAACTCCATGATCCATCCTTCCACTCAGGAATGAACTAGTTTTCATAAATCAATAACACCCACAGTGATACCCTTTTGAAACTATTAAAGATACATGTATTTGGTATTTGTGATTTTTATCTCTAAAAGAAGCATATGTGTATATTTTGGTTGTATCAAATTTTTTTACAATTTCGTCCAAAAAGTATGGCACTGTCACTTTAAATAACATCAACCTCAAATATTATTATTTTTTAGAAGTAGTACAATGGAAACATTTCATAGTGTTTATTTTCAAGGCAATCAAAGATATGTAAAGGTCTATTATAAAAACCGCAATCAGAGAAAACAACTTTTTTCACCACATATCAATAGAGCCCACAATACACTATCTATAAGTCATACAGATGAACAGGTCCCAGCAGAAAATTTGTAAATTTACAAAATATTTCACATATTTTTTAATCAAATATCTTGAAATTGCATCCTCTTTAATATTAGCATTTATACAGTATCTGCACAAAAACAAACTACTAATTATCTAAAAGGAGACAAATTGAATTGCCCATCTCTATTTAACTAGATTGTGCAGTCATAGTTCAAATAGTTTATCTAGTAGATAACACTCAAATGGTTAACATCAAATTAAATAATGATCCAGCCACACCCATTGGTTGCCATGTCAACATCAAATCAGGTGTCAGTACATGTAGTCATGTACTTGTAGTCATGTTATTTACAATGAAATGCACAATGAATGTTACACATCCGTTAAATTCCACTGTACCAGAGCATGACGGTAATCTATTTAGTTATTAATCTAAACATTGTGAAACATATTAAACTTCTGGTACATCATAAATGTACATGAGTGCTGATTACATAAACATGTTTGTTCAAGTATGGCAGTTGTTGCCATACATTTATAAAAATAAATAGCAAAGGTGATTGCAATAACTTAAAATTACACAAAATAAAAGATGAGAATAAATTAGATATTCATATTTTGTATGCTACATTTAAATAAAAAGTATAGCTGCTGATATACACCAAATTAATTTCCAATAAATCCTGTTTGATAAATATATGAGTCATAAGCTGAATAAAATATGCAATATTTTCGTAATTATATTATATTTATGCAATATACACAATAGCAATAATGACAGAAACCCAAATATTTGTAATAAGCTCCATAGATATGTGTGTGTGAGTATGTGTGCGTAGGAGTATAAATAATGGTAACTAGTGAATTGATAAATAATACTAATAAATCATAGGGTAAATAAAGCAAGTAGACAGTATAAATGTATTATGTGTAAGTAAGAATGTGTATGTGTGTGTTGGAGTACAAATAAAGGTGTACTAGTGTATTGATGAATAATGTAATAAATCATAGAGTAAATAAAGCAAGTAAACAGTAAATATATGACAGGTAACATGTTTATCATGATAAATTATACAAATGCATAAACCTGTCCAGCAACCATCAATCAATCAATCAATCAATCTCTCTATTTTGTATCCATCCATCTATCTATCTATCTATCTATCTATCTACCTATCTATTTTTCTATTTTCCTATTCATCTATCAATCTATCTATTTTTCTATTTTCCTATTCATCTATCAATCTAATTTATCTACCTATTTTTATCTATTATCCTATCCATCTATCTATCTATCTATCTATCTATCTGTAATTTGTTCATCATTGTACATGCAATGAAAACTACATACAGGTTGATATCATTGGGCAACCTAAACTTCCAAATTTACTGTACCAGCACTACCAAGGGGAATGCTGCCCTCTACTGTAACATGCTAGTTAGTGCATGGCTCATAGACATGCTGGTATCCGAGCATTAGTGTTGCATTAGGCTCGTTTCAAAAAAACATTAAATGGAATTATAAGGAGGCTGATAAATTCTCCCCCCCCCCCAAAAAAACAAACAAACAAACAAACGAACAAACAAACGAACAAAAAAACAAAAAAAAAAAGAAAGAGGAAATTCCAATGAGAGCAAATCATACAACATAAAATTATGTTGACGGTTTGGTGGTTGTTTTAATCAAGTGATGTCAATGAAACAGGAATTATAAAAGTTACTTTACTTGAGTCTACGATAATATGATTTTTGAACAAGATATATGAGTGTTGCAATAATCCGATGCAATGTGGTGTCTGTATATATTTTTAAAATTTGTGTATTTATTCATCAAAAACATGGTAATGTATTGTCTTGTCTCATATTTTAATATTTTGATAACAGAATGAAATTAACTTAGGGCCTTTGCTGTAATATAACACTTTTTCATAAATACACTACAGGTACCCTAAAATTGGGTTTCTTCAATGTCATATTCCAGGCCATGAACTTGACTTTTTTTATCACTCTAAAACATAAACAGGTTGGTGCCGTACATTATTACAAGAATAATCAATGTGGTAATACTTTAATGTAAACATCCTGTATGGACGAAGAAAAATTTAATGTGTTGTTTATCAATGACTACAATCAGAAATCAACATACCTAACTCTTTTGGACTATCACACACGTCTTAATCTACAAATATCCTGTTTACGAAACTGACTCGAATTTAAAGGCCCAGCCCAAAATCAAAACTCGATTTCACATATCTTACACAATATCTCGGATCGTGATAACGATCTACAACAATGTCCTGTGATTCTTGTCGACCAAAACTTCCACGTCAAAACTGTCATGTCGCCCTCATTCTTTCAACAAGATGGGATTACAGTTTCCGTGACTCATATGGCCTCGAAAATCTAACGAGATTTGTTGGATCATGTTGATCATGCCTTAAAATGCAGGGAACCATGGATCTAATTTAAGAAAATGGCAAAATAGTGTCATCTTTGCTGATCCTCCAAGAAGGTTAAAGGCACTGTTAAACATTGTGAAAGTCCCATTAACCCGTTGGAGACGATTTGATTTCACTATAACACGCATTTTCCATAGACCACAACACGAGTTAACTCGTACTTAGTCTCCAACGGGTTAAACATATAGTCAAACTTTGCTATCTCTGTCATGGAGGTCATGAAAGTGTTTGAATGGACAAATAAACATCTTAGAACAAAAAACTCTGGACAGTTATGCTGTCACTGGCAAAATATGTACAGATACTTATTTGCAAATGAATTAATGTTGTGTGGACAAAATTCGATAACACAGCAGTCTATAGATAAAAACTGGAATGGTCACTCATTAATTTTCACTTTTTAAAAGCACTTTATGATCATTTTGCACTGCAAAATTTTCAGGGCTTCATTTTTACACCTCATCAGAGACACCAGCAGTACCGGAATCATGCAGCTCATTTTTTTTTTTAAACTGGAAACATTGGTAAATGATGACTTTAACATCATGACTGCTTTGTCATGGTATCTAGGTCCTCAAGAATTAGGGATGATGATGACCTATGATTTCTAAGACCACCTGCAAATTGACTTTGTAAGGGCACTTACTGATACTTTCACAAGTACTCATGTGTGTGATTGACGGAAGTTGACATATAGGTATCTTTCTGTCACTACAAAATAAGGATTCAAGTTAAAATACTGATCCAAAAACTTGAAAGAAGTGAGTAAACGTCCCCTGTACCTTTTGCCATGGAACAGGTGTTTGTATCATCTTACACAGATTTTGTGACTTTCAAAAAAAATCTGGATCAAGGTATAAAAATGAGATTTAGATTTTGATTGTCAAGTAAACTCCTGGCCTATAGATTTGTCTTTGATGTCTAACAAAAGTTAGACAAGATAATGTATGTCATAAGGAAAGGCTGTTAGAAGAGAAAGGAAATTGAGGTCAGTGAACCACATAAAAAATAAAATATTAGGTTGAATATGATTTCAAAATGTTCTTTAAATCAGTTCTACTCTTACATCTATGGCTATAATATTGCTTGTTAACCCATGGGAGACTAGGTATGAGCTATCTCAGGTTGGAGTCTCTTGAAACTGTGTGTTATACCAAAGTAAATAATCTCCAGTGGGTTACGAACTTTATGCAAGCTAAAGGATAGCTAAACAGTTAATTTCTGATTTAAGAACTAGAAATACTT
>JZLH01S0358897.1:0-35000 GCA_001188425.1 Eucidaris tribuloides
AAAGTTACGGTAAGGTTACCACGAGGTTACCGCGAGCGGCAAGGTTACCACAAGATTTACGGCAACAGCTGATACATGCACAGTAATTCACTCAAACCACCCTCATCCCACAATCGAAGGTTCAGATTATTGCTATAGATATGCAAATTAGCTTGATCTGTTGCAAGGTTGCCACATGGCTTTCACAGCCCAGTCTGTAGAATCACAATGTAATAGGGACTATATTACAGAGTAAATTAAAGCATGGCTACCACAGGTTGTTCACAAAGAGCCTGTCTATGTAGATGTGCTTGAGTTTGCTGATACTGTTTTGTACCTTTAGGTGTGATGCACCAGATGTGCTGCACCCATGACAATCAAATACCACAACACAAATAAATGACAAAAAATTCAGATAAACAGGTTATACTTACATAAGAACCTTATGTGGGACTGGCAGCCAGACAAATTCTTCAAAGCCATAATTCAAGAAGCTTGTTTCTTCTCACAATACAAATTCTAAGGATTTCTCAGCCCACATGCATTTCACTACCACGAATTTTAAAATGTATACATTTCCAAAAACACATACCTTCATAAATTATTGACAGAAAGAAAGTCCCAAATCAACTAATTTTTATTATTGCACGTACCCACATGGTCTGGGCCTAGAGTGTAACATCAAGTTGGAAAATGGCGCACTTTTGCTAACTGCCATTTCACAGGCTGAGGGTTCTTTTTGTCTGAACTTGGTCTGATTCTGCTTCCCAGTGTTATCTTCTTCTGTGCAACCCTGCCAGCAACCTGATATGCAAATCGTTGTTAGTCATGGGCTGCTTGGAGATTAGCTATTTCTGATGCGCAACCTTGATGGAACCTTTTCCAAAAGATTTATTAAGGCTTCTGTCGTGTGGCGGCATCCGCCGCAATCCTGCTTCCTGCGGTAACTGGTCCGCCGGCAAGGTTACGGCATACGGCAACCCTTCTGCAACCTTTCATTCGCGGCTAAAAGCGTTGCAGCGGTATTCCGCGACGGTCCGCTGCGGACCGCAAGGCCAACCTTTTCACTTTCCTATTGGGTGTATTCACTAGATATAATTTATGGTTTGGCATTTCAAAGTAGCAATTCTCTTAAAATTCTGACAAAATGTGACCAATTTAATGATCCGGCACAACCGAGCTTACACCAGTGGGGGGAAAATACACAGGGTGCTCGGGGGATTTTCACCCCGCCGAAATGGCCAAAAGAGCCCCCCGAAAATTGCAAAGAAGCCCTCATAAATTGCCATATGGGGTTTTATACAAAAGAACAAGTATCTGGACATGAAATGTAGCCCCATCCCCCGAAAAGAGAAATTTTATTTTCTTTCCTGCAAGGCCTAATTATTTGACTATTGTTTCTCAATGCCTATAAAGTTAAGCTGAGCTATATTATGAGTACAACTCATGGAATACAGCTGGCATGGAGACAGCTGACCCATGCAATTAGGATGATGAGGAGATTCAAAAGCAATATGGTTAACTTCATAACCAAACAGCCGGGCCGAAACAAAAAAACGCAAAAGAGCTGTCCGTTTATTATAGGATATAATAAAATGCAAAATCAAAATACAAGAAAAATACACCATTAAGGTGTATTTTCGTTGTTCTTCCGGGAAAAGCGGAAAAATCCTGTTCTTCCGAGGACGGGAAAAAACCGCCAGTTAAAAACCGCGGAAAAAACCGCGTGCGGAAAGAAACTGCCAACCCTGCGGACTGGGCGGCCTCGCTGAGGCCGGCCTCGGGCTGGCCTTTTGGTGTAAGTCGGGTCGTGGTCTGCTATATACCAAGCCCAGATTTTATCATAATATGCAGAACAACTGCAGATGCGAATGCTGACTCCAGTTGAGTACCCGAACCTACAACACGGTGTACACACAAACACACACACACACACACACACGGTTTACCCTATGACAAAATGAATAATTATTCCAACAACAGTTATAAAGAAAGTGTCAATTGGAAATATAGAGAAATTGGGAAGGTGATAATTTCTCTCATGATATATTTTTAGTTTACCATGACAACGATTTGAATTAAGTATGTAATTCAGTGAAGATACTCTCCGAAAACGAGTTGTATTAGAGATGTGAATATAGGTGTCGGGATGCTTTAATAATACCGATAGTATTAGTATTAGCCCATTGAGCCAAATATAAAAGTGTATATTTTCAGAATCAGTCAATAGTACAGGGTAAATGAGTGCGGGGCAATCCCCCCCCCCCCCCCAACCAACTTTAGCTGAAATCACATGCTGCACAATAAAATTCCTTTGTATCAGTGGAAGTGGAGGCAATGGCTGGTAGTGATTTTGGTTACAAAACACTTCATCTGTTATACTTTTCCAAGTTCTTCATCTACTGAGAAGAGTATTTTGACCACAGAAGAATGTGTGGTTAGGCGGAAGATGCTACACCCACACCACAGTGATTGCATTGAGAAAGTTTACCCAAAGTCTCACACACAGACACACGTTCAATTCTTACTTTCATTTTGGGTAAATACTAGTAGCTATATCTCGTGGGGCAAAGTAGTCAACAGTTAGAATTAAAGGGAATGAACAAGTCGAAGCATGCTTATTTCATCATCACACTCGATTTAAATAATAGATACAGAGAAGGTCTGAGTAAGAATAAAATGAAGGTAGATAGGTATTACCAAAATCAGTTAATATGGCAAGGAAATGTTAAGTTTTTTCAGTGATAAAACAGCTCTTGATGTGTATCAGAATCGGTGTAACAGAATATCTTATTCGGCCAGTGAACTAGATCCCTCAGAACAAATCCACGGAATAGAGCCAGGAGATTGGATCACTGGAACCACCCTAACTCTAATCGTACAATGTAGATTCTTTCTAAAGCGTTTTTTTTTGGTCCATGCCCTACAGTCGAATAGAGTGTAGCAGAGACATGTATGATCTGAATATGGTTAGCTGATGTTCATTTTTGTATCCTAAACAAAGTTGCTCAGTTGTCATTTATGACTATTGATCCATGTGAAATACATTACACATATTATGTTTCCACATTTTTAGGAAAGTCTGCATATCCTCCAAAGTTATATTGAAATCAAAAGAGTATTTTGTTGTAAAATGCTGTATCATTTCGATTTTGTATTTCCCATAGAGTTAAATGAAACAGTTGGTTCCCATAGCCAATAGGTTAAATATTGACTGCCCATTTTGCAAGTGGTTTGTACACGTCCAGGTACTTCTATCATAATAGTGTGATTAAGAAAATTTTGCTACTCTATGTAGCAATGTGCACTTGATTATTATTATTTTTTGGTACTAATTGCATGTGTTTTTTTTTTTATCTCATTTTATTCAGTTATAATTATGGCTTTTGGACAATGAGTATTTTGTATATTGAAATCAATGAGGCAGATAAAGAGAGAGAAAAAAAGAACCATACAGCTGGCCCTAAACTAGCCCCAAACTGGACCAAAGCAGTCCACAGTTCACGCATACCCTGGGAGTTTGTAACATTATGTTTTCTTTTAGCATGAAAGAAGGAAGAGTTTAGACAATCTTTCAAACCATATTCTGTATTACAGGGAAGATACTCTCTTTAGCTGTTGTGACTTCACTGACTTGTCCTCACATCTTTACTCAATGTTGGCCAGTAACTACTGATCCATGCAGCTCTCTAGCTGAATTGCCAGTGCCCAATTACCGTCACAATGGAAGTCTACCTCCATTCTCCATGTCACAAAAATGAAACTAATACATTTGACTTCTGATGACCCACAACATTTTTGTAGGTGAGAAACCCTGTTTGTGTTATCAATGAGCTTTGAATGTTATTCACAAGCCGAATGATAGACAGAGAGGGAAGGGAAGGGGTCTCAACTCCTTGTAATGGTTTGCATGCTTCGGTGGGATCAAAACACCTCTCCACAAAATAAGCATTGCTGCAATCCCCTTCCTTTCTCTGGCAGAGAGCTATATACAGGTATTAAAGGGAATGACGAGATAATCAAGTTTACTGTTTGAAGTTACTGCTGCGAAAATTTCACAGTCATGAAATTACTCAGAAAGTGAAAGTTAACAATACGTTGTCTTTAAACCCATAACGAACACTGTGCCTTACAGGGTTGTGCACTGTCGCCGGGTAAATTGTATACAAATGACTATTTCAAATGACAATTCAGTACACATTTTGAAATATGCTGATAATACTGCAATAGTTGGGCTGATAAACGAAATGAAGATGAATATAGAGAACATATTAAATCTTTCGGCAAATGGTGTAAAGAGAATTGTCTTGTGTTAAATTTGAGAAGACTAGGGAGATGATTTTTGATTTCCGAAAAAAGACATTAAACCCCGATCAATCTTCCCCAAAAGCACTGGGGTGTGTTTGTTACGTTTCGGCTTCCAGACTTTGATTATCTTGAATTCTGGTTAATCGGGTGACTTGTAAACGTTTTACTATGTTACACAATATAATGAATGACAGGAGGTGAAATACAGACGGCCGGAAATAAATAAATAAATAATAATAATAATAATAATAATGATAATAATAATAATAATGATAATAATAATAATAATAATAATAATAATAATAATAATAGTCAATTTGGGAAAAGATGGGACTTAAGTGAGGATTTAAATGTCTTAGAGTTGCGGGACGAGCGGAGGGTATCTGGCAATTTATTCCATAACATTGGGCCGGAATATGAGAAAGCTTTATCACCATGTGAAGTGTGGGTTCTGTTTTGGACGAGAGTATATTTATTAGCGTGTGAGCGTAAATATCTGGTATTTTCGGTATGGGAATGAGATGTTAAGAGGTCCTGAATGTATACAGGTACCTGTCCTTTAAACGCATTGAAAACAAGAGTAAGTGTTTTGAATTGAATTCGTTCTGAAACCGGTAGCCAATGCAGTTGTTTTAACAAAGTTGATGTGTGAACTCTGCGGCCTGCACCAAATATTAATCGAGCTGCCCTATTTTGGATGGTTTGTAATTTTTGTGTATCTTTCCTTGTTATGCCATATAGTAGAGAATTGGAGTAGTCGAGTCTAGATATAACTAGGGATCGGACGGCATGGTTACATGTGTCATTATCAATATAACGTCTTATGCGGGCGATGTTACGAAGGTGGTAATTGAGTGACCGCGTTACATTAAATGATGGAATATGAATTTGAATCTGATTAAAGCCCAAGTTTAGTTCAGATTTTTTTTCTATTTGAAAGCTTTTATGCCCAAAGGTCACTCACACCAATAACAGATTCTGAATGTCTTTCATTTTTTTTTTTTATTTAATTAATGAAAAATCTCGGGGGAGGGAGAGGGAGAGTCTGCTTTCTGATGAGGTATATTAACTCAGATAATCTTAACACCTTTAACCCTTTGGATGTGATAATGTAAAATATAGTCGAAAATCACTGGGACTATCCGACCCCCCCCCCAGATTTTCCATTAATAGTTACCCCCCCCCAAAAAAAATAAATAAATAAATAAACGAAAGACATTCAGAATCTGTTATTGGTGTGGTATGCCTTTTAGCATAAAGCTTTCAAATAAACAAGAATCCGTAAAACTAGCTTGGGCTTTAAAGGTATTGGCTTACATTTACCACAGTTAAAAAAAATCTGAGCTACACGATTCCCCATGCTACCAGTGTCTTTGATGAGGTCTAAAAATGAAACCCTGAAAAAATTGTATTTCAAAATATTTAGTGCTTTAAAAACATGAAAATCGTAAGTTGATCGGGTTCACCTGGCAATTTTCTCCCATAGACCTACTGTGTGTACACCTATGCTATTTAAAATCGCCCCAAGTTTTAATTGTTTATTCAATGCATAACTAGCCATTGACATTGTAACTTTCCAAACTTTTTTTTATTCTAGCGTGTTTATTTTCCATATGAACACTACAAAATTTGACATTGTTTCTTAAAATTGTAGCTCCACAATGTTAGCCTATCACTTTAAACCGAAGGTCTGCAATTTCAATTTACTGCAAATGATATCCTCTAACTGTATTTACCCCATAATACTATTATTTCATATATTTTAAGAGGAACTAGACTAGTGGTTGATGATGGAAAATCTTTCATCAAACTTCCATATTACATTGGTTTCCAGGTGAAAGTATATTTGAATTACAATGTGGGACTAATTATTAATATCAAATGTAACAAATACTTGTAGTTGTAGGATTGGCAGTTTAAATAGATGAGTTTTCCTCCGCCAGCCTCATGCACAATAAACATTATCCCACATACAGATTTCTGCATTAGTACTTTGTCAGCATGATTGTGGAGGATGTAGTTACAATGAAGTGTTCTATTATATTCAACTACTCTCCCCAGTACTGTAGTGATATTTTCAGAAAACTATCTGTACATAGAAGATTTGGAAAAGTTGAGTTTAAATTTTCGACTATATTTTATACTATAGCATCGAAAGGGTTAGTCTGCTCTTTCTGATGAAGTATAACTCAGATAACCATAACACCTTATTAACCCTTTGGATGCTATAACGTAAAATATAGTCGAAAATCCCAGGTTCCCCCTCCCCAAGATATTTCATTAATTAATAATAATAATAAAATCTGATATTGTTGTGATATGACCCCTTTGGGCATAAAGCTTTCACATAAAAAAAAAACTCTCCTGAACTAAACCTGGGCTTTATGCTAATTTAGGTGATTTATTTCTATAATCATGAAAAAATATGCAACTTTATATCTTAGTTGATTTTGACTTTGGTTACTTTATAAAAAAGGACTTGGCAGGGCTTTTAAATTTCCACACAGAATTTTTAAAGGCATTTATGATGCTTATTATTTATTCAATGAAACCGATGAAAATTACACAAAACAGCTTGAAATGGCATAATTTTGAAATCACATATTACTTTGTAGCTGAATGATGATATGCCTTCCACTTTTCATCTCTGATGAAACAAATGCAAGCACAATCTCGAGCTATTGCATTTTCCTATACTTCAACATTCACTTGAATGAACACAAATATTTCAACAACTTGAAATGAAGAGGGAATCTGACCATTACATGTGTGTATGCTAACATTTGTTATAACAAAGGGGTGAATACATGTAATTAGGATCCACCAAACATTTGGATCATGTTAAGCATGCTATGGAATCACACATTTATAAATGAGTATCTATTTATCACCGTTACCTTTCTAAAATCTACAATAATACGTATTGCCTTTTTTTTACAGTGACCTCAGTTTCCCAGCTGAAAATTAGGAATAGATTCTAGATAAACAAAATATCGTATTTTGTAAAACTATTTAGGATTGTCATTAAGTTTTAAGGGGATTGTAGTCAATAGCAGTCATGCAAAACTTATTATACTTCTATTAATGAATGAAAGGTTTGCGGAGAGAATTTACGATGCAAAATAAATTTGCTGTTCATCTCTCATTATCAAATTAATGATAAATAAGATCAAATGCTTGATCTGTTATTTTTTAATGACTCAGAAAAGGATTGACCCAACAGGTAATTGCACCTGAAACCTAATGATATCCGGTCAGCGGCACAACCACCAAGCCAATCAATAAGATCAAGCATTTGATTTAATTTATCATTAATTTGATAATGCAGAGATGAACAGCAAATTTATTCTGCATCGTAAATTCTCTCTGCAAACCTGTCATTCATTGATACAATTCATCCCTACTGTGGGTTTATTAAATATTAATGAGCAAAGACGTCGGGAATGATTCTCGGGTATTTGTAACCAAGTTAACCGTGGCATTGCCGTTACCCAGCATGGCCTGGTGGTTGTGCGACCGGATAATAGTAGGTTTCAGGTTCGAATCCTATTGGGTCAATCTTTTTCTGAGTCATCAAAAAATAACAGATCAAGCATTTGATCTTATTTATCAATAATTTGATAATACAGAGATGAACAGCAATTTCATTCTAATTATACTTCACTGAAAAAACATTTGCAGAGAATATCTTATACATTCAAACATAACAACTGAACTTAAACACTAATTTAAATATTATGATGTGTGCCTGTACTTGTACACAGTTCAAACCTGACAAGTAGGCCTAATTTTACACTTTAAAAGTGAAGAAACTATGATACACAAGGAAAAACAATGTCAAAGTTTAGCTGAGATATTAAGAGAACCTAACTTAAGGAATACCATAACTAATACAATTTTGCATTGATGCAGTGTTCATAATAAGTAGGATTTTTTCTGGAATAATTTTGCACATATTTCTAAAAAAGCACTTCCTCTATATTTTCGGGATAATGTTATCACTTAAAATTCACCAAATATTAAATTCAGCAGAGAAGTATGAACAAAACCGTAGATTGAAAATTTAATGATATTTGAATGTCATATTCTGAACTTAACATTACACGTCATGTTCTACACGTATGTTAGGCAATGAAAGTTTTTAATTTATTATTTTTTGAACCAAGAGTAATACCCATTAACAAAAATAGACCAGAAGTTCAATAATGCTCCAAAGCATTTGTCTATTCATCAACCCATGATTACATGGGTCATGAAACTTGTCTTTTTTGTCCTGTTAGGTAATTTTCAAATTCAAATCATATACTCTAGTGTATAGTCTCCGATAGAGCACAATATGGTAAAATAAAGTACATTTATGTATAAGATTAATAGTTTTATAAAATGTAGAATAAAAACATTATGGGTCATGGCAAACTGAACCCTTCATGGAGCAGCCGAGTGCAGTCAATGACCCCTGAATGCGCTCCTTTAATTACATGATGATTGAGAAAATACATGCTGAATTTTGTGTGCACATCATGCAAATTATCAACAGCTACTGTGTTCCTCCAGTTTCTTACATGTATCTCATGAACTTTAACTAGTTTCCCATCTGCCATTAACAATATAGATAGCAAGCATTAGTCATTATAACCAAAAAAAAAAAAAAATACTCTAAAATAAATGCCTACTCTATATTACAAAAATTATTTCATGAAAAACAATAATAAAGGTAAAAAGAATGAATCTCCAACCATACAGTCATATACATGTAAACTGGGTTTGCCTGTTCATTCCCTGTGCAAAAATAGTTGTGCAAAAGTAGTTCTAGTGCACAGTCATGCACTAGCATAATTATACACAATGAAAATTGGTGTTTGATAGTTGATACCAATTCAACCAGTCACAAACTGTGTTTTTACACTATTTACATGTACTGTACACATATGCTGAATTTAAAGATATATTTGCTGATGTAGGTAAAGACATCTTAACCAAAATACATGTACTTTATGATTAAGTTATTTCAGTATTTTGTATACTATGAGGGAGTAAAATGTAGGAGATGTAATACGTTACCCTTTTTACAGAATGAAAAATGTAAAATCTACACAAGAACCAGAAGTTAATACATGTACGCTTTATAATTAACAAGGAATTTAGGTACACAATCCATGCCATCGTTCTTTGGTAGCTTGGGTGTAAAATGAAAATTTAATGTTGATTTTTCAGGCCTCTGTGTAATGTTCAAATTTCGCTGACACAAGTTTTTCAGAAACCATTCACTGATTTGTTTAAGTAACTGGCTTATTTCAAAGGTCCAAAATTTGGGTTGCATAATTAGTCCACAATAACTTCTGTTTCTTCTATAGAGTTCACACCACTTTCACTCTTTAGTTTAGAATGATGTAACACACCTGATGTAATGCATCTGTCAGACTGTTTATTTAAAATGTAAGTTTATTTCTTACATTTTATGTAAAGGTCACTAACTATTACAGGTACTGACTAACATGCTCTTTAGTTGTATCTTGTTGCAGTACTGTATTTTGAAAAGGTAAAATGTGGGTAACATCCAGTATGGTCAAGTTAAAGTGTACAAAATAACTTAATGCAATCATGTGATAAATGTCTTGCCTGCATCTTGTGGTCTTACACAGACCACATTTCAAAGTTAGGCCATTTCAGGCTTTCAGGTTCAGGCACTTTTCATTGAGTTTGAATAAATTTTGATTATTTAGCATAATGAATTAATTTAAAACTTCTGTCTGGAAATTCGAAAGCCACCATCAAGCCTTTTCACATAAAACAAATAGAAGCGAAAATCCACCGCAAAATTAGCAGCATTTTTTTATGATTTTGAATAGATTTGTAAAACTTGATTAAAGAATGTCAAAATTATGAGTAAAAATTTGGGCCCATTTGACCTACTGTAGCTTTATTAGTCTGAACAATCAGAATCTGGAAATGCCAAAATGAAAAAGAGAAGTATCATTTTAGTAATTTTTTTACTGATTTTGATTATTAAAATGAATTAGGTCATGTGTAATGAACTTGACCACGTTCGCACTACATGCTAATTTGGGGTTTCACAACATCAAGATGGTTGTATGCAATTATTCTCAACAACTAAATGTATATCCCCAGCATATATAAACAAAAGAACACATTTTCTTCAAGGAATTTTCAGAAGGAATCAAAAAATGCAACAACATTTAACATTACAAATACAATTTTCAAGTTACTTGAATACAAAAAAAAGTGCTTTCTGGTTCACATCTTTAAACACAAGCTACCATTGTGGACCTTCAAATTAAAATTTGTCAGACTTTGATACCTGAGCTACATAGTAGTGTATAAAAGGACAAATAAACACCCTAGAACAAGTTTTGAAATTTATGCTGCTACTGACAAGATATAAATGAAAAAAACAAGTAGTATCCGTACCGAGTAAAAGAGCCTAGATCTACACTGTCTATGAGAGGAAATGGGCAGGTGAGTCTGGTTGAATTACGATTTTCTCGTTTCTAAAGCACTCAATCATCATTTTGAAATACAGTTTTTTCAGTGCTTCATTTTTAGACCTTATCAAAGACACTTAGAGCAGGGAAGATTATATAGCTCAGATTTTTTTAACAATGATCAATGTTGGCATGTGGCTTTAATACAATTTGCGCTTTTGTATAGTGACCCAACAAGAAAAAACAGTTGCATTTTCTATCAAAGCAACTTTTACCTGTCCAACAATATCAAGTATTCTAGGTTGACAAAATTATAAGAAAAAAAATTTAACCCTCAAAGGCTCAGGCTGAATGTTCTAGTTTTCCATATTTTACATGTTGCTCGCTACTTCTACCACCCTCGCTAGGCAAATTTCAGTTGGCTGAAATTTCTCCAGACAAATGCTATCTCAATCAAAATTTCCAGCATTTTACTTTAGAGTTTAAGCTTTCAAATGGCACCTTTCGACTTCATAGCCTTCAGTATTTTCAGACAACAGCACATTTTGCAAAAATGGAAAGTAAAAGCCACACCACCACATATTTTAGCCACTGAGTTTATGATGCTTGGCCATTAGCGTATTAATTAATTGTCAATATTATGTCAGAGCTTCACATTAACTTTTTTCTCTTCAGGCAAGTGAAATTATCTCTTGCAGATTTTTACTTGCCTAAATGAAAGATTTACTTGCCTGAAAATAAACAACAACAAAAAAAAATAGGTTTCATTATTAAGGCATCGTATAACAATGTTTCCAGTTTAAAAATCTGAGCTACATGATTCCCCATGCTACCAAAGTCTCTGATACGGTCTAAAAATCAAGCCCTAAAAAAAATTGCTGTTTAAAATGATCATTAAAGGCTTTAAAAGATTAAAATCATTGAGACTATTCCAGCTGTCCCCCATAGACTGCTTCGTTGCAGAATTTCCTATTGGCTGAGAATAATTAATCTGCACAAATTGTACTAGTGACAGCATAACTGTCCAAACTTGTGTGTTCTAGGGTGTTTATTTGTCCATTCAAACACTGTCAGATATGTCAGATAGCAAAGTTTGACAATTTTTTAAATGGGTCCTCCACAGTGTTATAGTGTCTTTAATGTTAGCCACATCTTATAGCATAGAAAGTTTGTAACTTATCTGAGAGTTGCAAAAATTGTGATTTATGAATTTCAAGAGGAAGTAGGCCTGTGATTAAACAAAATAATGACTGAACAAACAATTTCACAAACATTATATTCTGTTCATTTTTCGTAACATTTTAGAAGAAATAACAATTCATTTGACAAAATCTCAATTACACTCGCCCAATCAGGCAAGTAAATTAAAGAATGTTCAGCTTTGGCTTGCCTAAAATGAAATTTTGCTTGCCCTGTGTGATCGGTTGAGTGCAAGTGTCGAGCCCTGATTATGTGTAGAAGTTAGAAGTATTTTCCAAGCGCTTTCAGATAAAACAAGCGGAATCAAAATTTGCCTGGAAATATAGCAGGTTTTTTTTTTCAAGATTTTGAATGAATTCGCTAACAATTAATGAACTTCAAAATTCTGTGTAGAAGTTTCAGAAACCATTACCATGCCCTATCAAATGAAATGAAAAATTAAAATCCACACCAAGAAGAAAAAAAGTGACATTTTTGTGATTTTGAATATTTTGCATAATTAATCAAGTTCATAGTTATGTGTTAAAAGCTCTCAGTATATTTGCAAGAGAAACATTTTACCAAATCTGTAGGAGTAGTCACTATTTTGTATGTATGGATATAATTCAGAAGCTGTGGGAACTTGTCATATAAACCTACTGCTCAAGAAAATGTAACATGCGATACAATTAGTTGGTGTGATATTAAGCCTTGAATATGATGTAACCCGAATTTGTCAACCCTGCCTTGTGAATGGATTTGATAAGAAATATGGATTTGATAAGAATGTATTTGATGTCATTGTATTTTGGACTGTAGAGAAAGCATTTTTGCAATAATTGGCATAAAAATTATGTTATAACATAGTTCATAAACCAATAGAAACAAATTACATGTATATATTAGTGCAAATTGGAATCTATATACAGAAATTGCTCGCCCCAAGGTAGGATGACGTTCCATTCTGCAGATGACTATAGCATTGCAATTTGTACATATATAACAACTGGGAGGACTTTTGGGGGGCAAATGAATTTCACAACAAATCCCTTTACACTGTACCTCTAGTGCCTTAAGAGCAATGCATACACCTAAATTTGATTTGAAAGTAACTAGAGCAATTCGGCTGCGTGCAGCCGATGGGGTATGCCTCCGCACCCCCGTCCATTTCCAAACTTTGAATGTATGGGGCATCATAACCTTTGACCATTCAACTCTGAAATCTCATCTATGCCCCATAATACATACTTCACTCAAGTTACATCAATATCCGATAAGCCCTTCTCAAGTTATCGTGGTAAAGATATTAAGTATGGGTCCTCGTGACCTATGACCTTTGACCCTTAAATCCCCAAATATGATTAGTTCGGTACCTTATAACTTATTTCACCCAAGTTACATCAATGTCCGATAAGCCGTTCTTATATTATCGTGGTAAAGACACTAAGTATGGAGCCTTGTGACCTTCGACCTTAGACTTTTTAACGTTGAAATCTGATTGTTTCATTGGTACCTTATAATACATACTTCACCAAAGTAACATCAAAATCGGACCAGCCATTCTTAAGTTAACATGGTAATGAGCCCAAATCAGACATCTATCAGGCCTCATGACCTTTGACCTTTGACCTTTCAACTCCTAAATCTTATCAGTACATTGTTGTGTCATAATACATACTTCACTCACCCAAGTTACATCAAAATCCAAATGATCATTCACAAGTTATCGTGGTAACGGGCCCATATCAGACATATTTTAGGCTCGGTGACCTTTGACCTTTCAACCCCAAAATCTAACCAGTTCATTGTTGCTTCATAATACATACTTACCCAAGTTACATTCAAATCCAACATGCCTTTCTTAAGTTATCGTGGTGACGAGCCGAAATCAGACACGTTTTAAGCCCTGTGACCTTTGACCTTTCAACCCCAAAATCTAATCAGTACATTGTTGCATCATAATACATACTTCGTCCAAGTTACATCAAAATCCAACAGGCCATTCACAAGTTATTGCGGTAACAAGCCCAAATCAAACATATTTTAGTTCCAGTGACCTTTGATCTTTGACGTTTCAGCTCCAAAATCTTATCAGTTCATTGTTGTGTCATAATACATACTTCACCCAAGTTTCATCAAATCCAACTGGGCATTCACAAGTTATCGTGGTAACTGGCCCATATCAGACATATTTTAGGCTTGGTGACCTTTGCCCTTTCAGCTCCAAAATCTTATCAGTTCATTGTTGTGTCATAATACATACTTCACCCAAGTAACATCAAAATCCAACATGCCATTCACAAGTTATCATGGTAATAAGCCCAAGTCAGACATAACTTAGGCCCGTGACCTTTGACCTTTGACCTTTCAGCTCCAAAATCTAATCAGTTCATCATTGCCCCATAGTACATACTTGGTCCCAGTTACATCAAAATCCGATCAGCGGTTCTTAAGTTATCGTGGTAACGGACGGACTCACGGACGCTACGACAGACGCACGGACGCACAACCCGAAGATATCAAAATGGCGCATGGTATAGACCGGGAGGTATAGGTTTAAGTCTGGGCTTTTATTATTGTAAATGCCCAAATGCCAAGTGATAATCATGTTCTTTAAAGACAAATTAACTATTTTTAAAAACTATACACTTTTGCTGTATTATGGACCTTCAATAAAATGCCAGTCTTTGCTGTCTGAGGTACAGTGCTTAAATGGACAAAATAAACATCCTAAAGTACAAAAGTTTGGAAAGTTATGCTGCCACTGGCAAGACATGTGTGAATGAACAATTACCACAGCAGTGGAAAATAAAATAGCCTAGATCTGCACATAGCATAGTCTGAATTTCACACCTCCCCAGCCTGCAAAGCAGGGGCCATCTGCGGATCCATACTGAAAGAGGTTTGGCTGTTGATTCCAGAATAATGGTCAGTATTTTATGGGAGGAAATAAGCCAATTGATTCCGTTCATTGTTCTACATGCATGTGTACAATATTATAGCAATGATAGAAAGTAATGAAGAAATTGTTGGACTTCATTAAATGAGTATCAAATCAATACACCTGGTGTACTGTGTGCAGCAATCAGTTGATGTTATTTCTACCATGACCATGCAGGATGACTTTATCTACAGCACATTGTCACATGAGTTGTGTGTGTGTTTCTTGTCGCTTCTGTAGATTGGTCATTTACAAACCTGACGGTGCAAGATTATGCCTTTTGATTTTTTAAACAGTGCACAGTTTTCTCTAGTTACTATATACTAATTAATGTTGAAAAGTTAAAAATGTACGTTCTTTAAAGGTATTTGCTAACATTTACCACTGTTAAAAAAATCTGAGCCGCATGATTCCCCATGCTATCAGTGTCTTTGATGAGGTCTAAAAATGAAGCCCTGAAAAAATTGCTTCAAAATGATTATTTAGTGCTTTAAAAAAGTGAAAATCGTAAGTTGACCAGATTCACCTGCCCATTTCCTCCCATAGACTTACTAGGTTAATAAAACTAGCCCCGAGTTTTATTGATTATTCATGTATAACTTGCCATTGGCAGTGTAACTTTCCAAACTTTTGTATTCTAGGGTGTTTATTTGTCCATTTGAACACTACTATGTAGCTCAGGTAGCTCAGATATCAAAGTTTGACAATTTTTTAAATTGAAGCTCCATAATGTTAGCCTACCACTTTAAGATAAAAATTATAGTATGACTTTAAACATTTTTAGAATAAATCTGTTATGTATTTATGTAGTCATTCTTCTTCTCTTTTACTAGATAAAAGGGAAACCGTAAATATATATACAAAAATACATTTTAGATTAAAAATGATAAAAGCCAGTCTAACTTTATCTTACATCTCTCAAAATAAAACCATTTTGTTTATTGACATATCTATGGGATGCGAGTTCTATGGAGAAGGTATAGACTACACTTCCCCCATGGTTAATAGGTCTGCCCAAACTTTATTAACACACCAGCATAGCACAAAAACCACAGGACTCCTGGAGTTTTGAGGTTTTGTTGGTGGTTTGAATGGGCATTTTTCACACTGCTGGATAATATCAAGGAGCTTCCTTGATAATATAACCTGTATAATACCTCCTTGATATAATTTTAAGGTAGTCTGTCTGTTGACAGGATAAACAGGAAGGCTCGCCTAATACCTCCTTGCATACCACCTACTATGAAGCTGTTCTGCCACCAGAGGTGATTAACCCTGGTTTCAGTGGGTTTATCCCCAGTGCATTGACCTGCATGATGTTGTTTACTGCATGTAGTGTTTCAAATCCTGGATTTAATAGTGTTAATTAAGATGGGTTGTAAGATTGTGGCACATGATTAGCCTAGACAACTTCATCATTTGTCAACTGACAACTAAGGAGAGCTGGTATAGATTTTTACCACAGAAATTCGCCTTTCAGGAGGGCCATACATGTACCTGTACGTGACTGGATACACATGCAGGTGAGCTAGTTCATAAATTAGTTTTGCCTGTAGGATGTAAGTACATGTACCTGCAACTAATAATTCATTTGTTATTTGCAGATATTATTAAAATGAAGCTTAATAATTTTTCTGTGTGGCTAACACTCAGAATTTCATGCAGATGCTCGAGGGTTTGGAATATTGAAGCCACTTGAGGTACTACAGTTTTAGTACATGTATGTGGTAATGATGTGTGTGTGTGTGTGTGTGTGTGTGTGTGTGTTGTATGTGTGTGTGTGTGTGTGTGTGTGTGTGTGTGTGTGTGTGTGTGTGTATACAATTATGATTTTAATACTTATTATCTATCAATGCCCTGTTAATGAATAGCTCACTTTGAAACCCTCCCATTAAAAAAAAAAATATGTAGAATATAAAATGTCACGAGGGGGGGGGGACCTCCAACTTTCGCATCCACACTGCGAGATATGTTCCAGACTATAATAGAAACATAATAATTTGTCGATAGAATTTGTCAGTTGTTTTTTTGTTGTTTTCTCATGTTTGAAATGACAATAGGATACCTTGCAAAAGTATGAAGAAAATTGAAGTCTGGAGTCAACCAAATTATACTTCCTGTGAATTAATGACTTTGCATGTCAATTGTATTATTACCATTTTGGGATATGGAGTGTTCAGAACTAGTTTAGAAATAATGATATGTTGTCATTTGAAAAAAAAAAATCCAGAACATGAACATGAAGTACAATCTGTCAATCATGTTATTGCACAGTAGGTTTTGAGGTTGTGTATAGTTTCGACAAGTTCTGAATGAATGCATTGTCTGAGTTCTTGATTTAAATAATGAATTTAAATTCTATGTATTGTGATTGTCCTATGTGTATTAGTAATATGGGATGGCTTTGAGGTGGACACAAGAAAATATTGTACAACTTGTGACCCGGGCTTGTGACAAATATCGGACGAGTCGCAGACGAGTCCGATATTTTCATAAGGAGTACAATATTTTCTGTGTCCACCGAAAATAAGCCATCCAACATTATCATTATTATCTAAATCCTCTAGAAAATTATTAAAATAAGAATTTAATGAAATTCTGTACAAATCATCGAATCATTCAATGGCGACCACTGCCCACTCTGATTTTGTTCTTTGTGTGGCAACTTGTAATTCTTCTTCTTATTCAACAGAAATCATATCTTCTTCTATGATATAATAAATTAAGCAAAGCAAGCACACAGAAGTAACGACATAGGGTGATTTAAAACAAATGGTTGAACTTATAATACGTTAGTTGTTTGGAAAACTTGATTTTAACTCATAAACAAATACAAAAGTACGCGGATGTATCTGAATTTTTTTCCTCAGCGTATGATATTTTCGATATCATATGCGTCTCACGGCAGTGCGTATACGTGCATTCCTTTGCGCGCGGGATAGGTGGTAATATCACGGTACTTGAAACCGCCCATTTACATGTAGATAATAATGTACAGATAGAAAGTAATGAAGAAATTGTTTAACTTCACGAGTATCAAATCGATACACTCGGTGTGTAAAGTAACTTGGAAATTCATAAGCTGAAGTATAATATTTCTTCCATGACGTTGTTTACAGCACATTGTCACACAAATTTTGTGTGTTTCTTATCTATTCTGCAGATTACATTTATTTACAAACCTGACATTCCAGATCATGCCTTTAAAATTTTGCTTGTATGATGGAAGTGTTTAGAACATTGATCACCACCAAGTTAGTAACAGAGATTGAACTTTTTGCTGGTCACATTTTGCTGTTGTGCTACCACTGTGATGCAATTCAGCATGTAACATTTTAATGGACTTGATCACCAGCTACATTATATTCATCGAAGCAATTTCGCTGTTGTCACCTGTTTACATTTTGTGCACTACGTGTTATGGCAGAGCAATGCAAAGAAGACCAGTTATCAGACTTTGAATTAGATGAGATCTCTTTTGAAAAATCATCCTTTGACTTGGATACTTCAGGTGACCATGAAATTAGTGTAGAGTTAATGGAAAATGATTTTCTCCAAGGTCTTAACCTACCACCGAATATAGTTACGAGCACTCCTAAAAAGCCAAAGGACACTTCAGTTGATGTATATGAATTCATTGATGAGCAAAATGATGAGCATAACATGAATAAAATTACTCATTCATTTCATGACATGAGTATAAGCTCAAATGAAGGTTACAGTGAAATATCCCATGAATTGTCATCTGTTTGTTCAGATAGTGATGCTGCGGCAGAAAATGAGGAAACAGTACAACTACCAGTACAAGCTGTTGAAAGGGTAGAGGCCAACATGTCTGATAATTCACAAAACTCCTTCCCCAAAGTCAATGCTGTAGTTGCCAAAAAGCTGAATAATGAATCATTTCGAAGAATTAATAGGACAAAATGTTGCAAACGTAAATGTCTTGAGCATGTGAGCAAGCGAGAAGTTAAAAATGGTGTGTTCATGTACTGGAATAAAACTCCGCATCAAAGGAAAGAGTGGGTGTATGACAAACTCCTCCAAGCAAATTGTTCATCAAAGAGGAGTTTATTGATTAGTGACACAGGGAAGAGATTATGTCAGAAGGCATTTATTCTAAGTCATGGAATAAGCGCACCAACTTTTTACAGAATGAAACAGAAGTTTCAAAAAGGACACTTGATGTCAACACCCAAAAAGTATAAACCATGTCTCAGTGGAATTGGACTTCAAGCCCTCTTGTGGCTTGAAAATTATGCTTCTTCTCATGGGGATCGCATGCCTGACAAAGAAGAAGTTCGCCTACCATACGGTACTACCAAGAGATATGTCTATTTACAGTACTTGGATGATCAGGCAGAAAAGTTGGAGCCATCTCTAGGATCCTCACGATTTTTAGAGATTTGGAGAGATTACCTGCCATTTTTGAAAATCAAGAAGGTAAGATGCATTAACGTACACTAGTCTGTGAAATCAATATTCGTTAGTTTCTTCCAGTTATAAATGGTACTTTCTGAAAATATCTTTAATGGTTTTGTTGTAATATTTTCCATAGGCCTTCATAAATAATGTAAATATACTTTAATTTATGAGACACTTCATCAGAACGATTATGTTCCAAGTCAGTAAAGCAAGAAGTGTGTTGTAATATAAAACACAATTAAAGCCCTTATGTAAATGATAACTTGACTGTTTTCTTAAACTTTGATTACTCTACTCATCAAGTGAAGTAGCATAAAATTGCAATTGCCCATTTTTTCAGTGCAACGTTTTGTACGTTTTTATGTGACGTACTTACATATCTAGTTTGCATACAGCCATGTTAAAGTTATGCAATAATTTTCAACTTATTCTTGATTGACAAAAACAGATAATGAATTGAAAGGACATGTTCACAAGATTGTTAATATAATTCAATTAATAATCTTACACCAACTGTCAACAACCCACTACTAATTGCAGAAACCATCTCTCTCCTACCTCCATGTAGAAACTCAAGCACCATATATTTTCATCCAATGTTTACAGCTTCACATACTGCAGCACACATTTGATCAGACAGATGTCATCAAATAATTCTCAATTAATGTCAGTTAATGTACTTAATGTGTGCAAAATTAAACTAAGTTTTCTTCCTTTAATTGCAAAACTACAGTTTCAATTTTATTTGTAGTCATAAATTTCAATATTTTGGGCTTTTGATTTTCTTTACGTGCACAGTTGTCAAACTAATATTGAAACACTAGTAAAAAAAAGAAAGAAATGGTATCAGTACCACCTCTACTTGCTTTGACGGTTAAAAACTTGTAGAGAAAGTTACAATGTTTGTTATATATTGATGCCATGGTGAAATTAATAAATTGATGTACTTTTTCTTCAGGAAAGGGATGAAACAAAATGTACGAAGTGCACAAAATTTGAGAGGCTGCTGAGAGCAGAGAGGAATCTCAATCGCCGCAGTCTGATAACTGCCGAAAGGAACAAGCACTTTCACAGGCAAAAGTAAGTTGGCAAATGTATGGACAGTTTGTTCACACAATGAAACAAAATCCTTAACAAGTACTTCAACTGTACCAGTATCATTTTCTTTGTAAGTTGAGATTTTCATTATAGTAAATTAACCATTAACAAGTGTGTTGGTATTGAATATTCCATTACTTCTACCAGTGATTGGTTTCTTCTAGAGAAAATAATATTGTCCAAGACAGCAGAAAAAAATGGAAGAAACCAGTTAAAACTGGTTTTTACCCGGAAAAATATTGAAAAACCTGCAAACAATATTTTTGGGCCTAGTAAATGATATGAAATGCAGTAATTTTATGAGAATTAGCATACAATGAAACAAATGTAACTGGCTCTAAAATATTTAACAGACAACATGAAAAATAGACTGAAATTTGTGCTGAATTCATTTCTGCAGTCAGAAATGCAAAATATGTTTTCGTTTTTTAGATATGTCATAATTTTTTTGTTTGGGTATGTTGCAGTTAAGTTACTGGGCATATGTAGTCTCCGTTCTAGACCATATAACTTTTTGGACCTCCATAGTACACTCACTCTCCGACTGTTTTACCTCCGAACATACTTACTTTGCCCTAAATCATAACTCTTGTATCATTCAAAGCAGTTGACTGAAGATAGTAGTTTCCTTATCAATATAAAGATGGTTTGATGTACATTAAATGTCTGGAAGCCAGACTAGGACACATGTTGCCTTTAGACCAGTTTCATAGTAAGTGCAAATTTTATGCCTATGTACTATTCTTTCTGACAAAGGTTGCTCTTTATAAGCTTATAGCTTGCTGGAGGCTTGACAGACATAGCAACAACTAATGTATGCATATTGCATTTTTGGTATTGAGAATGTATTCATCCTTGGGGGGGGGGGGGGGCAGTGGACTTACAAAGTGATACCTATGTGCCGCACCGAAATTGAAAATCGGGGGCTCTGGAATGAGCTTGAGCGAAAAATGGGGGTCTCTGGAACGGGAGCTAAGGCTTCAGAAAACCTCAAAATGCTATGCTCTGGAACTGCAAATCGGCAAAATTCCGCCGCGCCAACGGCGCGCCCTGCTGAAAAGGCAATGCTCTGGCTCGGCCACGCCGCTTTACGGCGCGGCCGAGCAAAAAATTAGAAGCAAAACGGCAAATTTGGGGGTCTCTGGAACGGGAAAAATCAAGATTTTTCTGTGACTTCTGAATTTGAGATGCTCTGGAACGGAAATTTGTGCTGAAAATGGGGGTCTCAACCGCGGCACATACGTATCACACAATTATACTGAGTACCCCCCCCCCCCCCGGGTATTCATAAGAGCAGGTGGGTAGTTTTAGAAGATAAAAATATCTATAAAATTCAAATACATTATGAAAATGATAGGTGCATTAAAGAGTGGTTTTGATATCTGGGTCCAAAATCAGTAAATTTAAATTGTTTAAATTTGAAAAAAAAGTATGAGGGCTACTGTATCAGAAATCTAATCTCTTATGGGGAAGTATATTGAGCGTAATTGACAACATTTTCAGGCCTGTGGCATGATTGGTTTTCCTAAAATAATCTTTCAAACAAATGCCCTGATTTTTTTCACACTTTTGGGGTAGGGGTAGCATTTTTGCATGTTTCTCCAGTTGTTTAACTTATAATACACTGTAATAAGTTCTTAATAAGCTCGTAGCTAATTAAATTCCGAATAAATTGAGGGGAAATTCAGCCTTCTAGCTCCTACGTATCAGATGTTATAGTGGTTCAAAAGATTCGTCACTCTGAAAAGAGGCTTTTTGGGGTATCATTAGTCATGGCCAAGGGTAATTTACTTGGGTTACCACATGTAAAGTATGTAGTAAATACAGCGAATACAGTCTCACTGAAAACAATATGCTATGAACTAATGAAAATAAACAAAAAAGTAAGAATAACCCTATTTTTGGGATACTACAACCACTTCAAAGTTGCAGGCAAAAAATTTTGTCACCCCACAACGACCTATTTTGGCAAAAAATGGCCATACATCTGATTTTTCCTCAAATAATATGAAAGATACAAGGTTTTAGGTTTCAAAAACTGAAAATACATTTATTTTTCAACAGGTAATTTTCCCCGTTAAATATTTTGTTGACTTTTTTGTCAGTCAAATGGTGGTCAGATTTTGAACCTTGTCGTATATTAAAGGTATTGGCTAACATTTACCACAATTTAAAAAAATCTGAGCCGCATGATTCCCCATGCTACCAGTGTCTTTGATGAGGTCTAAAAATGAAGCCCTGAAAAAATTGTTTTTCAAAATAGTTATTTAGTGCTTTACAAAAGTGAAAATCGTAAGTTGACCAGATTCACTGGCCCATTTCCTCCCATAGACTTGTGTGTACACCTAGGTTAATAAAACTCGCCCCGAGTTTTATTGTTTATTCATGTATAACTTGCCATTGGCAGTGTAACTTTCCAAACTTTTGTATTCTGGGGTGTTTATTTGTCCATTTGAACACTACTATGTAGGTCAGATATCAAAGTTTGACAATTTTTTAAATTGAAGCTCCACAATGTTATCCTATCACTTTAAATTACATGTCCTAAACTGTGTTGGTATTGTTCATATTTATTTTTTATTTATTATACACTCAACAAAGAAAGTTCTTGGACACTTATAAAAGTTAAAATATACCATATAAATTTGTTTATTAAAAGGTACATTATTGTATATCAATATGACCAGAAATTATTCCACTTCCAGTATGACATGAAGTTAACATGGCATCCGTAACTACACCACTGAAAATATTGCTCCATCCCATGGGCGAAAATCCACGAGAATTCTAATTTCTATTCATGTGGGGGGGGGGGCACAACAATAGGGTGTCCCGGGGGGGGAGGGCACTCGACTTACAAAGTGATACCTATGTGCCGCACCGAAATCGAAAATCGGGGGCTCTGGAACCGGGCTGGGCGAAAAATGGGGGTCTCTGGAACTGGAGCTAAGGCTTCAGAAAACCCCAAAATGCTACGCTCTGGAACTTCACTACACTGTAATTATCATTAGAGTCTTCTATTACATGTAATAACTTTGACAATGTATTAGGGCTGACTGGAATGATAGTCTACCAATATAATGTTTGTGTATTCATACTGTATTTTTTTTTTTTTTTGTATTCGGGGGGGGGGGTGGGAGGGAGGAATTATATAGAGGTGCCTTACCTAATCCCATATCTGTAACAAGTGTATGACATGAAATAACAGTTATGGTAATTTATGTGGAAAAAGTTTGTACTTGGTACTTGAAATGTTCCTCCAAAATACTCGAATTGACAACTGCTCTAAATGTATGTACGCTAAAGTGAGTCACTCCAGTAGTCTTATTGCTCTATTTATCGAAATGCATAGAAGTTGTCATGTTCATGAATGTAAAGAGTACCAGAACACATTGCAAATAAATTTCTGACATGATGAAAACCACCATTCAAATCACAGTCACTGCAATTCCATAAAACTAAATACACTAAAGGCAGATTCTACACTTTGCTAAAAGTTCTAAAATTGTTCAGTAATTAGAATGCTGATATACATGTATGTTATGAAAATATGGCTATATGCATTATATTCCAAAAACAAAAAACAAACATCAGTGGGGTTCTGAGATGATTTGTATTATTTGCAATAATTATAAGCCTATATATTTTATTCCATGATTGTAAGCTTTTAACCTTTATAAAACCATTAATTATAGCTGATTTAATTTGATTATTCATGGAACTCAGTGAAGCTCTCTTATGAAATTAATTGAATTACAATCGAGGATAATTGTCATAATTAGCAGCTATTATCAAAATATGATGCAGCGAATGCCGTAAGTGACTGTCTGGATTATATTGACCCAAATGTACATTGGGTACACACATTCTGAATAATAGATGCTGCCTGCCAATTTACAATGTGTTTATTGCACAACTAAATTTCTTCGTGTGTCAGTACAGTAGTAGAAATACCAAGCACAGGCTGGTAGTGAATTTGGTTAATGGAATATCAATTCTGAGACACATTGTCTGGGAGGCAGTGTAGAGCCCTCAACCACAGCAATGCTGTGGTTAGCAAGTGGTCACACCCTTCTCTCTCACACCTCCCTGCATGGTATCAGCACAAGGAAGTGATGAGGTTCTAGTCTCATTTACAGACCAATTTGAAATCTATCATCACTTTTCATACATACTTACTGTATAGTGTTATGAGCTAAATGATGAATAAAAGTAAACTGTTTGAGATGCAGATTATGATGACTTGATGAGTCATGCCTAAAACTTTCCTGGAATACCCCCATATATATGTAGTAGCATAGCTTAGCCTATATACATGTAGTGCTAGATTTTGTTGAGTTCTAGTGTTTCCACTATTCTGGTAAGTTCGGAATTACCAGTTTGTTAGTTTGATAGTAAATCTTGTTCATGAAAATACTTGACAGCCACAGTTTTGTAGGAATGACAGATGGCATAGATCAAACCGCCAAAATGAGGTTTTACTACTAACCAAAGGGTAATGACCATGCAGGGATTATCATGAGCACAGTGGAATTGTGCAGAGAGGGTACAGGTACTAAAAATCATGATTAGTATCAATAATTATAATGGAATTTCTGACACTTAACCTGGAAGTACAGCAAAATTGACACATTTATTTAAAGTAACTGATTTGGTGTCCAAAGTGAATTGATGTAAAATACCTGTCGATAGCAATTGTATAACAGTATCGCACATGTATGTGTTCATACGCGTACGGCGGGGGGGGGGGGGGGGTAGGTGTTTGGGGTGTTCAAACACCCCCTTTTGCTGAAGGGGGTTTTCTTGGAAAAATTCTGCGTACGCCTATGTACATGTATGTGTTGCAATGAGTTTACAATATATGCAATATAAAAACGGCAATGCAAGTGCAACATATGTAAACTACAGCAGTTCGACTGCATGCAGTCGATGGGTATGCCTCCGCAGTCCGCACTCCCATCCAATTGATGTAATTTGAAAAGCTTCACGTTACCATGGTAGCAAGACCAATTAGATGAATAAGTAGATTTAAGTCGGATATGATCTACTTGTCAGGATACTTGCTTTTAATTGTACAGTAATTTAAAAATTTCTTGTGGCATGGAATTATTATTCTATCAGACAGGAACGAGTTGTGTACTACCGTAAAAGGGACCAGGCCCGCCAGTCTCCAGACAAGTATGTTAGCTTGATCATTGATGGAATGGATCAGAAGAAGACAAACATTCCACATTTTATTGGTCCCAATTCAAAGGTTCGTATTGGCCAAACATATAGTCTGCATTTATTAATATAATGATCTTCAAGTGCATGCTTGTTTATATACGTTTTAATTGCAACAGAATATGCAAAAACATATATATTTTTTTTAAAGGGATACACAGTTACATACTGTTATTTAGATTGCTGTGTAATTATCATATGTTGAAAATACAAAGATATCTCTAAACAACTGAATTGTAAAATATCCCCAGATTTAGATTACATATGTAGCATTGTACATGTATGTCCCATTTATTGGGGCAGTTTACATAGGTCTTACCTTCCTTACGACTAGCTGTTCACACTTTATTAGAATGCCCCCGTTATACACGAACAAATCAAGTTTAGTTATAGTGGGAGTATCGGGGGAAGTCCTGGCAAGCGTCCACTCTATGGATTTGTGTGGGAAAGTCCTGATAATCGGGACCTAGTCTTAAGTGAAAGCAAAGTAAGTCTAATCATTGAAACATTTTTTTTAAAGCATGCCATAAGCCTCCCCAATTATCAAGTACTTTGTGATTAAATGTAATTCATTGTTAACAGCTTGATTTCAGTTCTTGTAAAGTAAGAAGTTACATGATGTTATTTGCAATTTAACAGGAAGTACAGTCCTTACTTTAAAGTGATAGGCTAACATTGTGCTCGTGTGTGTGTGTGTGTGGTGTGTGTGTCGTGTGTGTGTGTGTGTGTGTGTGTGTGTGTGTGTGTGTGTGTGTGTGTGTGTGTGTGTGTGTGTGTGTGTGTGGTGGGTGGGTGGGTGGGGGGGGGGTGTCATGTATGGCATACTTTGTCCAGACAACCAGCAGTTGTAAAAACAATGGTAAACCAGAGGGAAACAATGGTCCTACAACTTTATAAATCAAAGTTTGTACTGGTCCGGGGCATGTGAAAATGCTTGTTTTTTTCCAGAAGCAGACAGGACTTAGGAGAAAGTCGGGAAATTCATCTAATTCTTTGAAAAGTCATGGAAAATCATTTATTCCAAATATTTTAAAATGGCCCTGTATGTGTGTGTGTTGGAGGAAGAGCACTTCAATTAAATGAAATATAACTTGTTTACAAAATCGGTTTTGTACTTATCAGGCAATGAACCCAGCCGATAGATTCAAGACCCATGTCACTGGTGTAATAGTGCATAACACTAATGAAGCATACACCTTTCTGGACAAGAATGAACACTCTCATGATCCGAACATGACACTCAATATCCTCCTGAAAGTTCTGTGGAAGATTTCAAAGGTAATGTGGCTTTCATTGGTTACCCTCAAGTGATTATGTTTGTAAGATTGATAGAAGTTTTTCAAAGCATACATTTTCTCATGTAGAATGTAAAACTTAACATGCTTAAGTGCTAGTTTTATATGTGAAAACAAAATATTGTTTTTTTTTCTTGTTCATTTGTGGTCCCCTCAATGCAATTTATCTATATTCAGAATGCAGAGGGAAGATACATTTATATATGACCACAGTCCTAAAACCTGTAAGGAAAATGACCTGTAATGTTTAGAATATCTTAAATTAAAAGACATCCCTTCTGCTGTTGTTGTACCAGTGATTGGGAATTGAGTTTCTTGCAAAGAAGATTGTGGTTTTATTTATAAAACATTAACAAGTACATGAGCATCATACAGAAGAAAATCTTCAGGAAAAAAAAATCAAAACATATTTGGTAGTTAATTACTGTCATGATTTTTGCAGACTAAACTGCATTTTTTTGGTAAAAGTACATCATACTGAAGGTCATATGAGCAGAATGAGCTCACTTTTTTCGTGGAAATGCAGGGAAAGCCTATGCCTCCAGTTCTCTACCTACAAGCTGACAACTGTGCTCGAGAAAACAAAAATAAATATGTCTTGGCCTTCTGTGAACTCCTGGTAAAGATGAAGATCTTCCGTGAGGTAAGCACAAACCAATATAAACTAGAAAAAAAATCTGTAATTCACTCAATTCAATAAAAATTGACTTTGTTTACATTTAGAGCGTTAGTGACCAGGCAATTCTTCAATCTAAATAAAGTAGGAGAAAAAGCAAATATAGTTATTTAGTTGTCCCCTACTTTGAAGATTGGGTTCAGGATTTGCAAGACTATCACTTCCCTTCTTTTCATTACCAAATAGTAGTTAAACAATGATAAATGGTATGTTGAAGTTTAATATCCATATGTCATCAATATTTAAATGAGAAAATTAATGATGCTACCAGAATATTGTTTCATTAAGTTCAGATTTTGCTCAGATAGGCAAACTCATTACCAGCTAAGTGCTGGAGTCAATGGCTGAGTATATGGTCAGCAAGCTGACCGTGACAGGCCACACCCGCAGACACCAGACACCACTAACGTTATTGTCATAAAAGCATGGACCATCGCTTTGAAAATTTTGAAGTTTAACTGTCCAGATTTCCACTAAAGCTGCATAGTCTACCCGAAGGTACTATGAAAAGTATAATAATCTTCACATTGTGATTGATTTTAGCTGATTTCATTAATTTTGCTGTTTTGGGGCTTGCAAATTCTGAAACCAGTCTATATACATCTGTTCAGGATGGCCCACCAAAAAACACACAGTACTTACATTTAGGGTTATTTCCCAAATTAGTGGCTCATCTTTATTTGATTCATCTGATATATTTTTTTCATGAGTAGGATGACAACAAGATTATCTACTATGGTTTCCACTTAAGGGCAGTTTTGTGAACCATTGTCAATTTGGTATGCATGCCTTTATGTGTAATCTGCATGCATAGAATGCCATCTACACTGTGTATCAAAAAAAAGTAGACACTTAGATAAAAAAATTTATTAAAAATTGTTTTCGTGATTTTGAGATTATTTGTTGATATAAATATTTTACCTGGGACATAAGCTATCTATATTACGCAAATATTTCATGATCTAAAGATTATTTTTTGATTTGAATATTTTACCTTGGACCTAAGCTATCTGATGAAACTGTTGGTATTGAAAGTATTTCATGCATGAGTGAGCAGCAGGCCACTTTTGAGCACTGGGCCAAAAATGCATTTGCGCACAGAATTGTGTTCTTGTAATCAATGTTTAATGCCTCACAGACTGGTGGTGCAGAAGCTCTCACCTGATGTGCACGAGGATTGAATCCTCAGCATGCTCAGAGAAGAGCAAATATCAATTTTGTGACAAAAAACACAAAATGAAGTACTGATTCAGATATACCCACATGAAAAGAAGAGACTGTCATGTTTGCAAGATGAACTGTGAATTTAAAAAAAAAATGCATTTTCTTCTTTTTCAGGGGTTGTGGGTTGCTCTTTGTATCTGAATTATTGCTTTATTTTGTCTTTCTTGTCACAGAATTGATATAAGCTCTTCTCTGAGCATGCTGACGATTTAGAATATAGCAAAAATTAAGCACTGATTCAGATACAAACCACCCTACCCCTTCAAATACAAGAAATGCCATTTTCTTCAGTTCACAGTTCATCTTGCAAACATGACATTTTCTCCTTTTGTAGGGGGTACTTCTGAATCATTGCTTCATTTTTGTCTTTTTTTGTGACAAAATTGATATTACATCCTCTCTGAGCATGCTGAGGATTCAATCCTTGTGCACATCAGGTGAGAGCTTCTGCAGCACCGGTCTGTGAGGCATTAAACATTGACTATAAGAACATAATTCTGTGCGAAAATGCATTTTTGGCGTATTGGACAAAAGTGGCCTGTGCTCACTCATGCGTGAAATACTTTCAACACCAATAGTGTCATCAGATAGCTTAGGTCCAAGGTAAAATATTCATATAAAAGATAATCTCTAGATCATGAAATATTTGTGTAATAATTTTTTTTCTGAGTGTCTACTTTTTTTGGATACACGCTGTATAGGATGCTTCATTATCTCTTTATTGCCAGAAAAGGCGAAATGCACTGCTGTGTAGAATTGCCTCTAAAATTAAAACAACTGAACAAAAATTGATGATCTAGGCTAAAGCCTCCATTTTTCCGCGATACGGAAAACGGCGAAAAATCATGGAAATAGGAAGTGTAACGCGGAAAATGGGAAATCTAAAATGTTGAAGAAATAATCTTAAAATTGTTAATAAATTTACAAAATAAACAAATATTAGAATGTCTCAAATTATTCTTTAACAAAATAAAACCATCACCAAGCATTAGAGTAACTATAATGACCCTAGCAAACCCCTCTGCCGGCAGTTTTCTCACAATTGTGACTACGGCTGCTTCATTTCACCGAGGCTGAGTTGTAATCATGCAAGTATTAGGTAATATGTGGTGTTTGTATACATGATTTTGAGTAACGCAGAAAATCGCGGAAAATGGAAAATTTGAAAAACGGAATTTTGATTTTGTAAAACGGAAAAATGGAGGCCTTAATCTACGCATTATGCTGCTGCTCAGAAAAGAACACACTATCAGTAAAAATGGGGTAAATAGTAATTTTTTCTTTAATACTGACTGAAGAAACAAATTTTAGTGCACTGTAAATGCAGTACACGTATATCATGAATAAGCACATCTAATGTAATATCTTTCGCAATTTGTTGGATTCTACAGATTTACCTATCCTTCCTCATTGTTGGTCATACCCATGAGGATATTGACCAACTGTTCTCCCAACTGAGCACCAAACTACATCAACAAGAAGCCCCAACACTGCCAGATCTCATGCACATCCTCCCACAAGGGGAAGAGGTGTATGGGTTGTATGATATCAAAGCTTGGATGACTCCAAAGTTGGCTTCTCTAAAGGGGCATTCAAAGCCCCTTCACTTCCATTTTTTTCTGCAGCAACACAATGTGGCAATAAGCTACAAGGGTCAGAGTTCTCAAGTGTGGCAAAAACTTGGCTGTAGTCTGTGGAAAGTTGACCCATTGCAAGGTGGCAACCGTTCACTTGTGAGGAAAACTCCACCCCTACTACAGCCAAGCTTTGAGAATCACGACCTCGACAGCATGAAAGCCAAGCTTGAGCGTTGGGCCATTCTGTTTACTGATGAAGGTCACCTTGCCTGGTGGAAAAACTTCATCAGTTATCTGCAGAGAGTGGAAACCAACGTAAGGACAAAGGGAACCTACATGAAAAGAAATGCAGTGTGGTACCTGCCTCGATTTTCCACCTTTGCAGAAGAAGAAGAAGAAGCCATTGCGGAGTCATCCTTGCTGGGACCTTCTTTGGTGCAAATGATAAATCAGGAGCAAGATATTCCCCATGTAAGTGTTATAGAAATTTGCAAACTACTAGTCTTCCACTCATTGATGTTTAGGGAAAAAATAAAATTGGTTTGAAACAATTTGGTAAATTAGAGTCCCTATACCAATTCATAAAGGATACCAGTGTCTTTGTTTTGATGTGTGTGTTACTAAGTCAAGTCAGGTCTTTATTCCGGTAAACGTAATTCAAACATATTGATCACAAAGCAGTTGGTACATATAGTGTCACATTAATCATAAAGTGATATTTGCAACATGTTCCAGTGTATAGGTGCACAGGTTTCTGCTCAATAACCTCAATGCATCTTGTATACAGACTTTCCTTAGAGGATATTTCCACATCAAAATTTTGGTTGAGGTTCACAAGGCTACACCATGCTGACTAATACAGAGGATAGATTTTGATATGAGTAGTTTCAACTATTTGATGTGGACTCTGAAGCAACATTCAATTGCAATTTGTGTATTGATATGAAAGGAGATTAGGTAAAAATGGGTTCAAGGCTCTTACAAAAGATGGAATAGTACTTGTGCATCACATCAGGTACCGGGGGGGGGGGGGGGGGGGGGTTATAAAAAAGGTGTTATACATAATATACATATAAAGCAATTATAAATTAGTTTTACTTCATGTACTACAGCTCTGTTTCATAGGAACAGCAAGAAAGCTGCTTCAGGTACAATATATATTGTATATGTGTATATATATGTATATATTAGGCCTTCGGGTCTTTTAAAAAAAGAAAAAAAAATATATATATAGCTCTGATTAAAGCTACATGTACGCCTTTCCTTGTATTTATTTCTCTCGCTATTCCATACCTTTTGGGCTTCCCGTTGCAACCAGTGGTTTCTCGAACAAACGATCCTCAGGCGACTGACGAGTTTGGTTGTCCTGCACGGAACGATGGTTGTCTTTCACACAGCAACCCCAGACCACCAGAGCGTGACAGACAACCATCGTTCGTGCAGGACAACCAAACTCGTCAGTCACCTGAGGATCTTTTGTTCGAGAAACCACTGGTTGCGACGGGAAGCCCAAAAGGTACGGAATTATAACGCTCTGCCCCAAAGCATCGAGCACTTTTCGCTACGAGTTGATCTTTTTCCATATATATATATATATATATATATATATAGTTTATTTATATTTAATTTCTTTATACATTAGTCCTTTACACTGCATGCGATGTCTTTCTTGCTCTCCCTTTACAGGTCCAAGGAACGGGCATGCGAACCACAAATGACTGATGTGTATGCAGAATTATTCTGTGATATTAGAAATATTAAACTGGAAAACAAGCTACTTTTTAATCTGTACATGTAAATGGATGTAAATGGACTATGCAATTCATCTCATTGTAGCTGAGGAATATTCCAGGAATTTATGAAGTTATGTAGTGTCTTAATATGGCCATATTTTTTTCCATTGAAAAATCAGTAGTATCATTGTAAAATAAAGTGTGGAAATTACATGTAGAAGAACAAAAAGGACCAGCCTTCTGGACATGCAAAATAGCACTCCAGAACATGTGTCCAAACCAATTGTTAGTATTCTTAAAGAGAAAAAAAAAGTGAACATAAAAAATGGTAAGACATTAGTAAAAAAATATTTTGTCACGTGTATCCATCCATGCAGTCACAATTCTAAACTTGGTTTTCTGAGCTACTAAAATTGTATTGTCAAAATGATTTACAGCTTTGTCACATTCAATACTTTAATTTTCACTGATTTTATAATTGTAAGGGGTCCTATAAGCAAGTACATGTATTTTATTACTGAGAAATAAGACACAAGAAAGGACATGGTGCTCTGACCAGTAGTTAGCCACATGTCTATGCATCATGTTTTTGAATATGTCATAGTGTTTCCATATAGCCAAGAGGAGATAATGGTTACAAAACCAGTACAAAATATTATAATGATGTATATTTTACAGGCAAAAAATGAAGAGTGTTATTTAGGTATTACAGATATCATCATCTCAGCAAAGTTATGTTTACATTGTAAACAAAAATTGTTGGCTGATTTTTTCCTAGTCTGGAAAGTCAATGGGATTTTGCATGTTTAAATTTGACTATAAAATCTACATCTGGGTACTTCCCCCTTTTTTCATTATTTGCCCTTTGGTTGTTTCTTTGGAATGCAATTTGAAAATTCAATTTATTCTAGAATTTCTCTGTGAGCTAATACCCCCTAAATTATATATGATTTCCACACATATATCCATAGTATGGTCTCCTTATTCATATGTTCGATGATTCAACCAGGTTGACAGCTTGTGCTTAACAATGATTTTTTTTTTTTTGGGGGGGGGGCAAATTTGAATACATAAAGTAGTAAAAAAATAATACCAGGTACTCCAGTAGTAACTGCAAAATTCGTGAGAAGATTACAATTTTACTCAATCTTAAAGCCACAGGCTAAAAATGAAAAATGTGAGCTACATAATCCTCCATGCTCTAAGTGTCTTTGATAAGGTCTAAAAATGAAACCCTAAAAAAGTGTATTTCAATATGATAATTTATTGCTTTGAAAAGTCAAAATATAGTATTTAGGTTGACCAGAATTTACCACACCAAATTTCTTCCTACATACTATGTGAAGATCTAGGTTATTTGATACTCCGCTGCAGTGGAAATTAGTCCTTCATGCATATCATGCCAATGGCCGCATAACATTCCAAACTTCTGTGTTCCAGGGGGTTTATCTGTCCATTTAAAGGTTAGTGACATGATTGGGAACACGTGAAAATGCCTCAAGAACCAAATGGGTTGAAATATACACCAATTATACACTAGCAGGAGTGGATCTCTCACTTGGGAGGATTTGTCTGTAATTTGTTTACTTAAGGAGAATCAAGCTTAAACATAAGAGTAATTATTTGACGGGTACAATAAAATCTCCGGGTGGGAGGGCGCTAGTGCATACAACGTGTACACCCATGCGCGTCCGGTGAAAACGCGTAAAAAGGGTTTGTTTTTCACGGTCAGACGATGTATGCGCGCGTACATGCGTAAAAGCGTTTCAAAATCGCCAAATCGGCGAAAAAGGGTAACTTTTAACAGAAGGCTTATCCAAAAGGGTTATTCTATTGATCTGCCGATGATTACATTTACTTGTTTGGGGTATCCTGAGATCGACTGTCAATTACGTGTTTAGGTTTCATTTTGAAGTCCATACACGCGCATGTGTGTACACCTTGTAATGACCGCCCCCCCCCCCCCGCCCCCCGGAATAAATAATAAAGCCCCATAGAGGCCACGCAGCAGGTTTCTGTGCTACAAGTGATGTCGACATTGTTTATTTTAGAATGAGCCAACGTTTGACTACAAGATTTTCACAGGAGAATCCTTGCATAGTTTACTTGATTCTAGAGTAGTTTCAGCCCAAGTTGAGGACCACCCCCAATCATGTCATTTACCTTTAAAGGCAGTGTATCTCATATGCAAACATCCCAGCAGACCTGGAAAAGATAACCCATGCCCTTAGGCTATGGATGAAGGGCATGTCTGATTTGGGGGTCATTAAATACCTAGAGTTTGAAATATGTAAAAGAAAGAACATAACCTATTAGTGTATGTTCTATGGTAGGAATTTTTTCTCGCGAAAAAAAAATCAAATCAGAGTCTAATGGTCACTATTTTTTGCACTAGAACTGAGTTTCTCGCTCCTATATTTTGCTATTGGATTTGTAGATGGCATTTTCTTCTTAATGCCATTGTATTTACACAATGTTAATTTTTAGGCATTCAAAAGAGATGCCCTGCTTTAAAGGCAGTGGATCCCATTTGCAAACATCCCAGCACACCAGGAAAGACAACCCATGCCCTTACGCTATTGATGAAGGGCATGTCTGTGAAGTCTAAGGGTCAGTAATTACATAGAACTTAATAAATGTGAAAGAAAAACATTGGCCATGTAGTGTACGTTTTCAGGTAGGATTTTTTTCCTCGCGAGAAAAACATTCAAATCAGAGTGTAACAGTCACGATAATTCCACTAAAACTGAATTTCTCGCTCCTGCATTTGGCTGAAGGTTCACGGATACCATTTTCTTCTAAATACCATTGTGTTTACGCAATGTTAATTTTTTTTGGTATGTAAAAGAGATGCCCTGCCTTTAAACTGTTCATTTGTAAAAGTTGCATAGTAACAAAT